>PVLD010027412.1:0-20818 GCA_004027595.1 Dinomys branickii | reverse complement strand
GGCTGCTCCAATGGTTACTTCTCTTTGGGAGAATGTCCCTTAAGCTGTCTGCTGAGATTTCCGCTTCTACTCCCTACCCCAAGACCTGGCCGGGGCGAATAAACAGCTCGCCACCCCAGGATTCTTGCAGATAGGCCACTCAGGTGTTCCTCCCTGGGTGGAGCTCCTTCCCCCCTCACAAAACCCGTTGGGGCGCCTACGTAGGTCTTCCCACCCGGGAGATCCTGCAGTCCTTGAAGCTGCTTTGATGTCTCTCGCTGGGCTGAGCTTCTTCCCGATTCAGGAAAAACCGGTTAGAGCGCGCACTTAACTCACCCTGTGATCGTGCAGACAGGAGTGCCATTCAGATGTTTTTCCCTGGATGGAGATTTTCCCCGACTCAGAAATCCCGCCGGCCGGTCGCTGTTGCTCCAGTTCGTGCAGCGCTGGCTGCGGGGGTGGGGTTCTGAGCGGGATCCCGGAGCGCTGCCCGGCTTGGCGCAGTTTGTCCCAGTAGCGCGTTCTCTGTCGGGTTCAGGAGCTGAAGCCGTTCTTCCCTCCACACTCGCTCTCTCGGCTGGTCGTCTTCTTCCCGGAAGTCCTTATTTCTGTCTTCATATTGCTATATTTCATTGTTTGGGTGGTAATCCTCTGGGAGGTTCTCTCTCTGTTGCCTACCCGGTCGCCATCTTCCCGGAAGTCCTCGCCCTCCTTTGAAGATAGTACTTATAAACTCCCTTGTGTAACGAAATTTTCAAGCGTTTACAGGCCTATCAAGAAAAATGCCCTAAATGGGACCATGAAACATACTGTGAGAGTTTTGAAAGGGGTTATGGTTTGTGTCTAGATGTCCCAAAAAGCCTCATGCAGTGGCTTCTAGAGCTTGTGATTGGCTCACGGTCCAGTGCTGGCATTATGAGCAGGAATGCTACACCTGCCTTGGGGTGGGCAGCCTGCACACAGTGTAAGGGAGGGAAAGAGGCTTGCTGTCTCACTCCTCTCTTTTTCCTCCTGGTGCTTTTGCTGTTTTCCACTGAACTGTTGCCCTCTGCCATGTGCCGCTCTGCCTTGGAGCCAGCTGAGTATGGACTGAAGCCTCTACAAACTGTGAGCTAAGAAAATCTTTCTTTTCTTAATTCAGGGCATCAGGTATTTTGCCTTAGTGAAAGAAAATTAACTAAGAAGAGGAAGGCTTTCACTGGTTAGAAACTAAAGCTAAACTTTAAAAAATGTAAAAGGATGAGAAGAGTGAGAGAGAAAAAGGAATAAAAAATGACCAGGACACAATACATGTACCAAAACAAAATAAAAGGACACTCAAGTGTCTGCTCCTTTATTTTAACTTATGTGACTATGTCCATTAATGAGGTAGGGGGCAGGGTGATCAGTGAGATTTTCCTTGGTCTGCTTCATTCTGTCTTTAAAAGTAATACCTGAGGCCCAGAGGGTGTGGTGGCCTGCACTTGTATTTCCAGCATTACCAGAGGCTGAGGCAGGAGGATCACTTGAGCCCAGGAGTTAGAGACCAGCGTGAGCAACACAGCCAGACTGTGTATTTAAAAAAATAAAAGCCCAGAAATGGGATTTATAATTAAATCACTATAGATTTATCATTCTTCATCAAAGGACCGTATCGGAAAAATTTAGTAAATGGGGCTGGGGATGTGGCTGAGTGGTGGAGCACTTGCCTACTGTGTGGAAACCCATAGTTCAGTCCCTAGGACTGGAAGGAGAAGCAACAAACCCAAACAACAAACTTAATGACACAAAAGGAACTTCTTGGGTAAGAAACAGAAATAATAGATGACATAACAGATGCGTAAGTGGCACCTCATTACACACATATGGGGAATTTTAAGAATTGGGAACTTTTAAAAGATTGGCTCTGGGGGCTGGGGATATAGCTCAGTGGAATAAGCGCTTGCCTAGCAAGCGCAGGGTCCTGAAGTTCGTTGGCTCTGTTGTATTTTGTGGAAATTTAAGCTTCGATTTGCATTTGTAATTTTTGGAAAAGTAGCAGCATTTATGCTGAAGAAAACTCTTGGCTGTCTTCCTCGCAGGGCAAACTAGCAGGAACCACCTTCTGCTCTGGGCCATCCCACTCACTGTGGAGCAGCAGACAAGATGGCGGCCGCCTGAGGCGGTGACCGGAAGGTCAGCCCAGAACGCTGGGAGGCTGAAAGCTTGGAGGTTAGATGTAGGCTCCAGGCTTTTCTAACTGCCTGGTCCTTCTTCACCCTCCATGAATTCGTAGCAAACACAAGGTAGTTTGTGAGTCATTGACGGTGTTGCTTTAAAGGAGAAAAGTATTTAAACAGTATTTGCTTAATACGACTTCCCAGAGTCCAAAAGGGGAAAAAATCATATTCCTCAAAGAGGTTCATGCAAGGGTAGAGGTTAATTTTTGGCTTTGTTTTGATGCCCTGAGTTCTCTCTTATTTACTCTCTTTATTTGTCCACTATGCAGAATTTTCACTTTCACTTCCTTAGGAAGGAACCTTACCCAATACATCAGAAATTAGTCTTGTTTCAACCTGTGCCGACACAGAACAACCTCCAGTAATACTTTACCCTCAGTCTGTATTATTCACTCTAGAACAGTCCAGGGAAGGCTCAGGCACCCTAGGTCACACTTAATCTCTCTCTGTTAGGTCAAGGCATACCTCTTTATTCTTTCTGGGTTTAGCTGTGCGGTTCAGCTGTGAGCAAGATTTACATCATAAAAATGTAAATAATAAATAATGACTCAGCTTAAAATTTTTGTTTTTTGGTACTGGAGTTGGAATCCGGGGAGTACTGAGTTACATCCTCAGCTTTTTGTGTTTATTTCAATACAGATGCTTGCTAAATTACCAAGATTTGAGATCTTTCTGCCTCAGCCTCCTGAATAGCTAAAAGTACAAGCAGGCACCGCACTGACCAAGTTGTGTTAACTACTTAGGGAAAACAGGAGAGGAGAGTTGATAAATAGTGGTAGAAGATAAAGGTGGGCACCAGGGAGGAGTACAGGAAAGTAAAACCAAGTTACATCTTTATTTTCTGCAATAGGAAACAGTTGGGTGCTATCTAAAATTGAATAATAAAAATAAGAACACGCTACAGTGATAACTTTGCTGTAGAACTTAATTCATTCCAAATTCATGTTCAAACATTGAAAAGTTTGAGAACTGAACATATTTTTCCCAAAAGAAATAATGGAAAATGAAATAATTTGATCTGAGACCCCAAAAATTATACTTACAAATTCATTTTTTTTCTGGACTTTAACAAACATTTCAATGATTTCTTTAATGCTATCATGGTTCTCATAGTTTTCCTCTGAGCTTTACTGCTAGTATCACTAATTTTCCCTGGAGCCATGGTTATGATATTTTATACAAATAAAATCTCATGAACCCCCCCAGCACAATAATGAATGTTATAATGTACAAACACAAGCACTATGTTTTCTGATCAAGAGGAGCATTTAGACTGTCCGCAGCGAGACACAACATATGATTCACTTTGGGCCCATGTAGGGCTTCACGTTGAAGTTTTGGTTAGACTATGGAGCAAAGTTACAAACTGCAAGCGGATTTTTTTTTTTTCCCAAACTTTCCTGTTCAATTAGTGGAAAGTTAGAGCTTGGAGCCAATTGACAACCAAGGTATCAGTGTATTTAGATTTGTAAGTATAAACACCAAAAGAAATGGCTAGAAGATTTGCAAGTATTTGCCTCTAGGGAACAAGATATAAAGATGGGGAGGATGTGCTAGGAGATTGCTGTTTTTTGCTGTTAGCTTTGCGGTACCATTTTACTCTTAAAGCTAAACAAAATGTGTGCTTTTGAAAAAGAAAAAATAAATTTTAACACAAAGCAATTCCCCCTTTTGAAGATTAAAATCTTGAAATAATCAGTGGTGTCTCCCTTGCGTTAGATCAAATTCACACACAAGCTGTGTTTTCCATTCTGTATGAAGTGAGTTAAAGAGGGAGGGTTAAGTAGGTCTGGTCACTCTGCAAGGGAGGTTCAGGGATGGTTTGGCAAAACATCTGTTTGGGAATAGAACACAGATAACTTGTCACCATTTATTTTTTAATGAGCTGGTATCCATTTTGCTCTGAAGAACAGTGACTTTGTTTATAACCAAGTGTAAGTATGAAGTCAGAGCAGCGGGAGGAACTTCCTGTCACAAGAAGAAAGGAAAAGGACTGCTCCCCCCCCCCCCCCCCCCCAGCACTTTCCAGGGAGCGCAAGTGACTGGCAGGATAATCTGGGAGGAACTCCCACCTGCCGTGGCTGAGTGACTGGAGCAGCGGCCCTCCGAATTCTGTCCAATACTGAGATTTGAAGTTGTAGAAAAAGCTCTTGGATTTTTGCTCCTTGTAATGCTGCATTCACAATCCGTTCACCCACGGTACAAAAATCCACTTCCAGTTCATTGCGCCCTGCCTCACCCACACTCTTCTCACCAGATAGGAGATTTTTGTCAACTGTGATGAGAAAATTGGAAGCCACTACATTGCTGTCTATTTGTTTTATACTCTGTCATCATTACTGACTGCTTTAAAAAATGGAGAAAAAGTACTGATGTCACCCGGAAAACTGGTAATAAATCTGCTTGATTTGACATCACTGTGATTTGTGGAGTTTTTTGATGTTTTGGAGATCCCTGTCACACAGGAAATGGCCCACCTCTGAACTCATAGAGGAAGTGTGAAAAGTCCAATGTCAGTAAGTCAAACATGTCTGAGCTGTTCTCATAACCTTGAAAAACATGAATCAGCTGTCTTAGTGGAACAATCAGATTAATTACAGGGTGTGGAACCTACAGTCAGACCTTGGTTCCAAGCCCAGCTCTGCTGTATTAGCTGTGCGGTCTGGCGGAAGTTACTTCATCCCTCTGGATACTGGTTGTCTCATCCTTGAAATGGGTATAATACCTGGAGCAGTTAGGGTGCTTTAAGTGCAGCAAACTCCAACCAAATTTACTTTAATAAGGAAATTGGGGGCTTACATACACATACATTGTGAGTTGGTCAGGGTGGTTGGTCCTGTATTCCAGTGATGTCCTTGAAGCCCCAGGTTCTTTCTGACTCTAAGGCTGCTCACCACAGCTTTGGCCTTATTACAAAGAAAGGTCCTAGGTCCTGTTCAGGATCACAGGATCACAGGATCGAAGCCAGACGCCATCATTCTTCCTGGTGTTCTTGTTCACATCTGCTGAAGACAGAAGCAAGCTGTTCTGAGGCATTCCTCTCTCACCCAAGAAAACAATTTCCCAGAAACCCTAACAACTTTCCCCTGGATCTCACTGAGTGAAACTGGGGAGAAGGCCATTTCTGTACCAGTGACTTCCAAAGTGACTAGAGAACTCTGCTTGGGTTAGGTTAATAAGGATCTGTATTCCAAACCTTACGACACTGCCACAACAAGGAGCAGACATAGAAAAACCTCAATGCCTAAAATAATATCCTCTATACGCGCAAGGTTATTGTGAAGATTAAACCAGAAGACACACACGAAAAGGATGGTGGTCAGGCAAGTCATTTCCCCCAAGTGCATAGTTTCAGCCCTCCAAAGAAAACTGACTTTCTGGGAGACTGGGCTGGGCCACTAGATAGCATCACAGGAGACCTCAGTGGAGCATAGCAAGGCCTCCTGGCCAAGAGACACTGGGAACTTCTATTGCAGGCATGGTGGGCCCAGCACAGCATCTGGGAGGACCTGAAATGTTTATGTCAGGGCCTTCTGTTAGGATCCGTGGTGGGCACTCGACCATGGTAGTTGTGTGTCCATCACTCCCATCTGCTGCAGAGAGCACCCTGGACAGCCTCACTGCCTCTCTTCTGGATCCCACCTTGCAGAGAAATGTGGGCCAATGGGGCGGCTCTAGCTCCTCTCTATGAGCTACTGCTTTGATGCTGAGGCCAAGCTTCACGTAGGCTGCTCCTGGTCACTGGCTGAGCCAAAGGGCCAATGCAGGTTCATTTCTGTGCACTGGGGATGCACTAATGGGCAACTCTGGGTCCAGTGTGGCCAAGTCCTCTGTGCTGCTGTCGAGATGTCCTACTCTGTCCTCTTTCCTGCCCTCTTTCCTACAAAGGGTCGGGCTGGCGTCATGGTCTGAAGGCTCTCGCCATTTCCTGCATTCCCTTCCCTTATATCCTTCACCGCCATTGCCCTAATAAATGGCTTGCACATCTGCTTCCAGAAAACGCAAACTAATGCAGCCATTTGCGTCATGTTTTAAATTTTGTAAATGATATGATTCCAGAGACTTCTATATTTTAAGACAAGTGTTCGTGAAAAAGTCCATCATTAGTTGAGATTTAAAAGTGTCAAAAAAAAGTTCACCCTGAGGACTAGGGGTATAGCTCAGCAGCAGAGTACTCGCCTAGCATGCACAAGTGTCTACGTTTGATCCCCAGGAACGCCCTGCGCCCCGATCGCACCCTTTCGTACTAGACTCTGAACACTTAAGAAACAGACCTAACTCTATTACTGCCAGAGCTGGACCTGAAACCAACATGGTTGCCCAGTTGCTCTGCTTAACTGATCTCACACACTTAGATCAGCTGGTGAAGGGCAGCAGGCCCTCTACACCCACACCCCCAGGGTGGTGACTTTCCCCTAGGAGAAGCCTGGCCATCGTTTAACCCCAAGAAGATGAGACCAGGGAGAGAAAGGACATCACGTAAAGCAGGATCCTTTAAACAGCCAACCCTCCCACCCCACTGAGAAAGAGGGCCAAGGAGCAGCGCAGGCCCCTCCCTAAGCAGCAGAGCCACCCTTCTTCCCTCAGGGTGGGTCCAGGAAGGTGCTGGGAAGGTGGAAACTCCTCTGGGCCTCTGAGAAGTAGAAATTTCTGTTTCATGTGCTAGCAGGACTGAGGGGACAGAGCCAAGGAGATGATGTGCCTTCATTCATAATTAGATTTGTAGGGCCGGGGATATAGTTCAGTGACACAAGCGCCTGCCTGGAGAGTGTAAGGTCCTGAGTTTGATTCCTGGTACTGCAAAAAAAACCAAAACAAACATAATTAGATTTGTATACTAACATTTGTTTGATGTAAAATGTGGGACAGTTAAAAACACTGTTGGTTCACCCTGCCCTGAGTGGCCAACAGCTCAGTGGCACAGATCAGATACGCTCAGGAGACTTAAAGCTGTGATACAGATGCCATACCCCTGGCTCTTGTTTATGTACAGAGGTCACCACTGGCTGCACTCGGTTTTCCTGTCCTGACTTATCCCCTTGTTGATTTAAAAATTTATCTTATCTTAATGTGTGCCTGGGAACCGTTGTAAACCCTTTCCGTAACAAGGTGTGGGTTTGGACAAAAGGACCCTTTAAAGAGCAAACCCCACCCACCCTGCAGAGAACCAGGGCTAAATATACAAGCAATTCTAAATGGTAAATATATAAGCAATTCATTTAAATGCATGTATGGCTTTAGGTCTATAGGGTGAGGCTGCCTGGATTCAACAGCTAGCTTTGTTATTTCCCACTGTGTGACTTGGGACAAATTGTGCCTCAGTTTCCTGATCTGAAAATGACTATTTATATGAGCCCAATAAACCTTTTTGTCTTGAGAGAGAGAATATTGTGTTTAGCCCAGTGTGTAGAGATAACAGTTCAGGGAGTCGCCCATGCAAAGCCCATGCGCCGTTCCCAACCCACACCGGGCCTCCCTGATGGTGGTCATGGCTTTCCTGATCACAGGTGCTCTGTGGTGGCTGTTCCCACCCCTTCAGATTCCTGCCTGCAAGGGAGCAAGCAGGACTTCCAGAAGGGGGCACACTGACAACAATTATTCTCAGTCACATCATTGACGGACCTTGGAGTAGCTTGGCCAGAGGACAAAAGCCGGTCTTGAGAGAGTGATTGCAGGAATTTGAGCGGGGAGTGGATCAAAGGTACTGCTCCTGGGAAGGGGAACGTGATTCCCTCTGGAACAGCTGAGGAGCAGCGGTGCGTGTCTAGGAAGGCAGCATGGCTGTGGGTGGGTGGGGCATCACTAAAAGAAGGATTTGGGGGCAAGTAGCACCAAAGACCCTGGGGCATTTGCCACACAGGCTGGCTGGGAACCCTCATGGCCTGCAGCTGTGAATAGCCAGCTAAGTCCTTCTCTCAAATCTGCTTCCTCAAGCAGGATGAAGTATCCAGAGCCCAGGAAAAGGATCACAGCTTCTCCTGGTGCCTCATTTAACTTGGGAAGAAGAGCGAGAATCCTCTTTAAAATATGCAAAGTGTCTTGGAAGGAAGAAAGACCAGAGCTGAACAGTAATTCTGTTGCTAATTATGTCTCAGGTATTAAGTATAAAGTACGTGAACAACCAGGAGTGTTGTGAGTTTCTCAAAAGCCTAAAAATTCCATCAGGTTCCCCCAGCAAGAGTAACTGGCCCCTTTTGTTCGATGTGCAAATTACAACGAGATTTTTCATTACGCGAAGAAGGAACTTACAAGCTGCTGATGCGTATCTAAGAGTCCAGTGAGAAGCACTGGGCACACATGTACATTTAAAGCTGCTTCCAATGTCTTCCAAAAATAGAACCAACTAGAAAAACTCTTAGTTTAAGATCACAGAAACCCTCTAAAAGCCCTACCTGGAATATTCGAAGCTTCCATCACTTCAGGATATAGCTAATTATACAACTTCCTCCACTGTAAATCACAATGAACAAAGTTGAGTGGGTGAATCACTCTTTTACTGTAACGACAAGACATAAATTACCATAATGACTTTCAATTCCCAAATTTCAAAGTGAGGCAATTTGATAGAATGTGCGTCTGTTTTCTCACCTACTATTCACAAAATCCTTGGAAACATTCACCCTGAGAACACACGTACAGAGAAACAAAGCCTAGGCCCCGTACCCTTGTGGGTTTGTGCAGCTAGGGTCTTCTGATTTTCCTAGAGAAGCTGAAAATCCTAATTAAAAAAAAAAAACCGTCTGAGTTTTAAGTGTTGGAAACTGATCTCTATTTTTATAAAACCATAAAGGGATCAATACGACACACCTGGGGCCGTCTCCAGTGTGTAACTCTGAAGCTTTGTTTGTACGTCTGCCTTCCTGGCCAGGACCCCAGGTACGTTTCCACACCCAAACCGGCTGCGGGCCCTGGCTGGAAGCCTCTGAGAAGTCCTCCTGGTGTTTCAGGACTTCCTGTTTCCATGTGGGTTTAGCTGTTACAGTGCCATCAGTCCTAGGTTTTTCTGCTCTGTACTGGGATCCTCCAGCTACCCTAACAAAATACAATAGATAGAGTGGCTTGGACATCAGAAATTCCTTTCTCACAGTTCTGAAAACTGGAGGACCAAGTTAAAGTGCTGGTAGATTTGGTTTCCTTTGAGGTCACTGTCCTTGGCCTTCAGATGTCTGGTTCTTGCTATTTTATTCACGTGACTATCTCTCTGTATGTTCCAATCCGCTTTTCTTTAAAGGAGACTAATCAGATGGGATTAGGGCCCATCCCAGTGACCTCATTTAAACTTATTTACTTCTTTGAAGACCCTGTCTCCAAGACTGGTCACCTGAGGTACTGTAGGGTTAAAAACTTCATAACGTGTAAGTTTTGAGAGGAACACAATTACATCTTCTACTTCCAGTAGACCTGTCCCAACTCCCCAATCGCTGCTAGCGGTAAGAGGAGTGGGAATATAGACATATTTTTCCTGTTGAAGTTGCAGAGAACACTTCCAGAAAACCTGAGATCAGGTCCCTCTCTCATTAAACCTGGACCACTGAACTGGTCTCTTCAGAACTGCCTTGCAACCTCACATAACACCACACAGCCCCTTCCTCCTCACCCACTGTCTTGGACACTTTCTAGTCACTGAAACACAAGACTCGACACCCACAACTCAACAGAGGAAAAGTTTATTTTGTCTCACAGTGTGTAGAGGTTTCATTTCTAGTTGGTAACTCCAAGACAGGGAGGCATGGCAGAGGAGATACAGTTCATGGCGTGGGGGCCAGAAGCAGAGAGAGAGATCAAGGGAAGAGGGAGAGAGAGCTACCCTTTCCGGGTCATGCCACCTAGATCCAGTTGCCTCCTGAAAGCCCCACCTATGAGGCTTTGAGGGGACACCTGGATATAAACCATAATACCCACCTTCTCTGCAGGTCTGAAATGTTTAAATGGAAGGCAAAAGTCTCTTGTTTTGTAATTTTCTCTGTAGTGAGTTATCCCCAAAGAGGGCCACCAATAAGCACCTGCATTCTTGAATGAGCACATTCCTCCTCCCATCAAGCCGTGGAGTCTGTTTGCACCCTCTGGAATCTGAGTTGCCTCTATGACTTGCTTTCACCAACAACACAGAAGGAGCGATGCTGTGCCAATCTGGCTATTAGTAGGCCTGGAAGCTTCTGCTTTTGCCCTGACAACCTGAGGCCACCATGCTGTACAGAAGTCCCGCTGGCTTTGTGGTGACACCTTGTGGAGGAGCATAAAGCCAGGCTAGCAGGATAGAGTCACAATAGGTGTGAAACCACAGAATAGGGAGACAGAATAAATTGTTGTTTCATCATCAGGTTTGGGGTAGGTACTTTGTTATGCAGCAGTGCATAACTGCAACACTTCTTAGTTACAACCCTCTCCTGTTCTTTCTACTTTTCACAATATTTCAATCAGTATACTCAGTTCCAGGTTAGAGAAAGAAATGATTGCTTTTAGAGAAGAGAGAGCTAAACTGAATTGAAGAACAACAGCTGCGCAGGCAATTTCCTACAGTCCTGGTCTCCTTTTGTCCTCCCAGCCTTCATTCTTGGTGTTATGTGTAGGCAGTAACTGAGGTGACTTTCCATAAGTGATAGGCTACTTCAGCAAAGACTGGAGACCACACTTATCATACAGGAAATGTTTGTTGTGACTACAGTCCTTAATGTGGTGTGTCTTAGTCTTTCTATGAGGACATAAGGATTTTTCTACATAAAGAGTTTTGGAACAAAGAGTATCTCTAGAGGTACTGTATACCACTATTACTCTTTAGAAGTTCCACAGTTTTGGAAGTCACCTGACCTTTGCTATATTTTATTGAGGTTGGAAAGTTTTTTTTTTTAAAAAAGAAAAATCAAGGCACAGAGAAACTGAATAACTTCCTCAAAGGCAAAACATGATAAATGTCAAGCAAGACCATCATACTTTTCCATGTCATTGTTGAATCAAGACTTAGTGGTGGAGCAGACCCTGTGCATAAAAGGAAGGAACATCAAGGCCTAGGAGCTGGGGCAGAAATGCCCAAGGGCAAGGCCGTGTCTCCTCCATCTTCCTTCATCTTGGTGATGGTGTATGTTATATCCCACTGACTCACTCTGTGTCTAGGATGTGGCGTGCAGGAGAAACACGGCTGAGTTCATGCACTCATTTTCTTCCTCCTTAACTATGTGACACTGTTAGGATCAGTGCACAGAAGGCAGGTCCAGTTTCATCATCTCTGAAATGACGCTCTTATGCTTTTACTACTAGTGCTGCTGCTGCTACTACTACTTTCCACTTCACAGGGTGCGGCAAGAAAATTTAGAAAAGGAATGTGAAGTCCTATGAACTGAAAAGTCGAGTGACGCTATTATTAAATGTCCTTTTGCAGGTCTTACATTGTCATATTTCATTTTAGCATGTAATACACCTTCCTCAACGCAGAGAAAAGGCTGTCCACAAGGTGTCAGGTGATATGGATCTTAGTTTTATCTCTACCAATTACTGACTCTGAGCCCTTGAAAAATCAGTTAATCTTGAGCCTCAGTTTCCCCAGAGGTTACAATCCTAGCATTCCATGGTACCCTAGGACACTGTTCTAAATGTTTGCCAGGATATTGTTAGGCATAGGAGACAGCTGTCCAGCCACCTTTGGCTGAGATGCATACAGTCAAGGAAATGGATAAAATTACTCAAATTATCTTCCATGAGCTATATATAGACATCTATATATCACAATTTTTTGTAGGCTTAAAAATTGAAAGCTACTGCACATAGTGGCACATGCCTATAACCCCAGAAGGCTGAGGCAGGAGGATTGCCATGAGTTTGAGGCCAGGCTGGGGGCTACATAGTGAGTCCAAGGACAGCCTGAACTATATAGTGAGACCCTGTCTCAAAAAACCAAAAAAAAAAAAAAAAAAGGAAAGCTCTGTGTATGGAAATTTAAAGTACACCATTAGAGTTACATCAATTTAAAAAAATTAATTGACAATTTATCAGACTCAAGCACTATTATCCCAGTGGCACAAGTATGGGATAGACTACTAAATATTGTGGTTTTATTATCCTCAAAGGAATATTTCTTAAATATGATTAGTTTTTTTAAAAACAGAACTGACACAATAACTGTTTTAAGTAGAAAATTATCTTCTAATTTCAAAATGTTATACTTGAGTGCCTTCAGATTCTGAGTTATATTCGAAATGAACTTCAAGATTGTTGCTGATGTGTGAGAATGTCTTAATACAGCTCTTTGTCTGAGGCTTTGAGTCTCGGGAAAGAAAACGCATTCTTTGGAGAATATAAATCTTGCTAGGACACTGCTGAGTTATGAAAAATTTGTGCTATCCAGTAACAGTGCTTCATTTGAAAGTACCATTTTAAGACATCATTGGTTATTTGACTACCATTTCCTATTTCATACAAAAACTGGGAAACTAGAATAGCACGTTCTGTCCTCTTGGGACTTCTGTCTTCATTTGTCTGACATCTCTTTCCAGATTAAAAGTACTGTATGTTGTTTATTTGCTTGACAATGTTGGGGGGCAAAGAGGGAGAAATAGGATTTTATATTTTAAGAGGCAAGCAGAGTTTTCACTAAGCAACTGCTTCCTTCCTTCCACAAGTCATTGTTGTCCATCCTCTCAGTCCTGAATGATGTTCTCAGCTTTCAGTCCTCTCAAATGGAGTGATCAAAGGGTCATGAATACAATTAAATACTAGGATTTAAAAACTCCGCATAGGAACAGGACTTCCAGAATAAGGAAGCAAGGAGTCGAACTTATCTTCTGTCCATCCAAATAACAAGTTAAATGGTGAAAATTATTTTTAAAAGCAACAAAGTTGCTGGAAATTATTCAGAGGGCATACAGGAAATGAAAAAAAGTCATTCAAGAAAATCTAGATTCCTCTAGAAAATCTAGAGGAATCCAGGATTTGGCAAGTGGCCCAAGGGAGGAACCCAGGTGACTGACCCCCCCATCAGTGGGACTAGGAGACTAGGGGAATGCCAGATACACAGTAGGACATTGACTAGGATGAACATGATAGACAGGCAGGACTAGCGGGATAAACTCCAAAATATGAACCAGCAGGTGGTCAGTTAGATAAACTAGCATTGTGCATATGGACAAAGACACATGGAATAGAAGCAGGTAGGAAGGTCCACCTCCACTTTTTAAAAATTTAATTTTATCTTGTTTTATTTTTGTTTTTATCTTACTTTCATATCCACTTTCTTTTTTCTTAATTTTTTTCTTCTTTTACTTTTTTTTCCCCTCTGTTTTCTAAATGGCTGGGGAGAACTCTAGCCACAGAAAAGTAATCCCATTCTCCAAACCCAGAGACAAAGTTAAAATAATCCCATGATTACTCCTTCATGCTTTGTTTTCTACCCTCTTTAGTTTTCCAAACTGTATGATCATCCTTTGTCCTTCAGCCTTGCTTCTACTTCCTTTCCAGTTTTCTTTGTTTTATACACTATGCTCCTTAAATTTCCACACCACAGAGTAAAACTACTCTACCAAGTGGAAATACTTTGCATACAAACTCCTAATTTACAGTTGGTTCTCTTATATAACTATAGACTTTGCTCCTATGGTCTAAAATACAAAAATCAATAGATACCACAGTTTGTCAGTTTCTAAACTGTGCTTGATGCTGTTGTTGTTGCTAATTATACTACTCAAGCTAGGATGTCATATCTGTTGTAACTAGTTGTTCTTCCTTCTGCAATACTGGAAGCATTGGGGTAATAACCTCATCATAGCCCACCACTAAAGGGCTGGGAACTGAGCTAAACAGATAGGAACATCCCACTTTTAATTGGGAAGTTAAAATCTCGTGACAGATGCAAACCAAGAACCTACGCAGAAGGCATCCCTGCAAAACACACATTTCCTAGAGAGGCCTTGATGCTAGTGATACAGCCACTACTACAAAAACTCACAAGGATCAACACAGAAAACAAAATAAATTTTTTGGGGGTACTGGGAATTGAACTCCTGTGCATGCCAGGCCGGAGCTTATGTCACTGAGCTATATCCTTGGCCCCATAAAATGTTTTTGAAATAGAAAATGACAAGATGCAGAAGCAAAATGCAATCTCAGACCTCCAGGCCACCCAGAACAAGTCCAGGAAACATTGACATAGAGGAAATTGGCAGACACACACCTTAAATTTTTGAAACGATGCCAACTGAAGTAAAGAAAGAAATCCTTGAGACTATAGAGGAAATCAGATCAGAAATAATCTCTCAGGTAAAAAAGGAAAACTATAATGAAGGAACTGCTTGACATACTAGAGAAGACATAGATAAAAAAATAGAGGAGCATAGGAAAATAATGGAAACTTGAGGAGCAATACAGGAAAAAAATAGAATGCATGAAACAGATTTGAAGAGATATCCAGAAAATTCCATTGAAAGCTGGAAAACTACTTGAACGAAACTGAAGATAGACTTTCAGACCTTGAAGATAGGTTTGAGACTATCGATCATGAAAGGAAAGATCTCTTGAAAATAACAAGGGGTCAGGAAATAATTCAACCCCTCTGAGATTATGGAAAGAAAAGCAATATAAGACTGATAGGTGTCAATGAAAAAAAGCAGGAATGGACACAAATGATATAAAAAGACTATTTGCAGAAGTAATAGCAGAGCTGGGGCTATAGCTCAATGGTGCAAGTGCCTGCCTGGCAAGCACAAGGTCTTGAGCTTGAGTCCCAGTACCAAAAAAAAAAAAAAGTAATAGAAAATTTCACAAGCATGGGAGCAAAATCTGACATGTTATAGTCAGTGAGGCATATAGAACTCCAGTTAACCATAACCAAAATAAATTTATACCCAGACATATAATAATCAAGATCCCAGATCAAGATCAAGATCAGCATAAGAACAGAACATTAAAAGCTATAGAGAAAAGAAACAGATCACATATAAAGGAAAGACCATCAGAATCATGGCAGACTTCTCAATAAAAACTTGTAAGTCAAGAAGAGCTTGGAGTGAAGTATTTCAAGTCTTGAAAGAAAACAACTTCCAACCCAGATTGACATATCCTGAAAAACTATTTTTCAAAATTAATGGAGAAATAAGTTATTGCCATGACAAAGCACAACTGAAGAAATTCATGACCATCAAACCAACCCTACAAAGAGTAATGAAAGATATTCTAGATAGAGATAAAAATGACCACAATTCCAAAAACAACATCAGAAAGAAAGCACTAGGCAGGGAAAGTGATTAAACAGAGGAGGAATGTAGGGAACTAACAGCAGGAAAATGACATGACAAAGATAGGCCAGTACATATCAGTTATAACCATCAAAGCAAATGACCTCAATTCACCAGTCAAAACAAACAGATTGGCAGAATGGATTAAGAAACAAAATCCAACAGTATGCTGTATACAAGAAACATATTTAACTCAGAAAGAAACTCCTAGACTGAAAGTCAAAGGATGAAAAACAATACTCCATGTGACAGGAACCCAGAAAAAAGCAGTGATAACTATTCTGTTTCCAGACAATGTGAACTTCAAATCAAGAATGATTGAAAGAGGTAAAAAAGGTCATTAATACTAGTTAGGGGAAAAATTCAAGAGGAAGAGATAACAACATAAAACTATATGCAACAAATATGGGAGCACCCAACTATATAAGATGAATATTAATAGACATGAAAAATCAATTAAACAATAACACAGTTGTAGTGGGGGACCTTAACACCTCATTGTCACAAAGAGATAGATCAACTAGACAAAAAATCAACAAAGAAACAACAGAGGTGAACCAACCCTGTGAACATATGGACTTAGTAGATGTTTACGGAGTGTTCCGCCCAGCAACATCAGAATACACATTCTTCTCAGCTGCACATGGAACAATCTTTAACACAGACTATGTAGTAGCTCATAGAACATGCTTAAGTAAATGAAAAGGAATTAAAATGATCTCACACATATTATTTTACCATAGTGTAATGAAATTGGAAATTAACTGCAAAAACTCCATAAACATGTGGAAATTAAACAATACCCTCCAGAACAACTAATGGGTCACAGAAGAAATTAAAGAAGGAATTAAACAATATCTATAATCAAACAAAAAGGCATATACAACATACCAGAACTGGTGGGAAGCAATGAAAGCAGCCCTACGAGGGAAAGTTATAGCAGTGAATCCTCACATCAGGAAACCAGAATGAGCACAAACGAATAACCTAATGCTGCACCTCAAGCTTCTAGAAAAAGAACAGCAGGTCCAGCCTAATGCCCATACAAGGGAGGAAACTATAGAAATCAGGGCAGAAATTAATGCAACGAAGACTAAGAAAACAATAAAAAGAACTAATGAATGAGTTGGTTCTTTGAAAGAATAAATAAAATTGATAAACCCCTAGCCAAGCTTATCAAAAAAGGAAAGAAAAAAAGCTCAAATTCATGCAATGAGGAATGAAAAGGGTAAAATGACTACAGATCCTGTGGAAATTCAGAAGATTATGAATACCTACTTAGGAAATCTCTACTTGCATAGAATGGAAAACATAGAAGAAATGGAAAGATTTTTAGAAATGTGCGAATTACAAAAGCTGAATCAAGAAGTAATAAATATTCTGAATATCCCAATATCAGTTAATGAAATTGAAAACATAATTAAAAACTTACTAATGAAGAAAAGCTCAGGTCCTGATGGATTCACAGATAAATTTTACAAGAAATTTAGAGAAGATTTAATGGAAATACTCATCAGTTTCTTTAATGAAATTGAAAGGGAAGCAATTCTCCCTAATTCATTCCTAGAGGGAAGTATTACCCTGATACCAAAACCAGAGAAAGGCCCAACAAAAAAAGAACAACTACAGGTTAATCTCCCTAATGAACATAGATGAACATATATGCAAAAATTCTCAATAAGGTACTAGCAGACAGGATGCCGCAAATCATCAAGAAGATTACACATCATGACCAGTGGGGTTCATCCCTAGAATGCAGGAGTGATTCATCATATGTAAATCAATAAACATAATACATCATATCAACAGAGCCAAAGACAAAAATCACATGATCATCTGATGCAGAAAAAGCTTTTGATTAAGTTCAACACTCATTCATGATAAATACCATACAGAAAATCAGATTAGATGGTCTTGACCTCAATCTGATAAAAGCCACTTATGACAAACCAACAGCCAACATCATACTAAATGGACAAAAACAGAAATATTTCACTCTAAAATCAGGAACAACATTAGGATGTCCACTATCACCACTCCTATTCAATATAGTTCTGGAAACACTAGCCAGAGCAATTAGACAAGAGTGAGGAATAAAAGGAATAAGGATAGGTAAGAAAGAACTTAAGTTATCATTATTTGTAGATGACATGATACTCTATATAAAAGACCCCAAAAACTCCAGCAAAAACTTCTAGATTTAATAAATAAATTCAGTAGTGTAGCTGGATATAAAGTCAACATTCAAAAATCAATAGCACTCTTGTACACAAACAACAAACACTGAGAGAGAAATTAGGGAAAGAATACCCTTTTACAATAATAACCATAAAAAATGAAATACTTAGCAATCAATCTAACAGTAAAAGATCTATATTTTGAAAATTACAGTGCTCTGAAAGGAGATTGAAGAAGATATCAGAAAGTGAAAAGATGTCCCTTGCTCATGGATAGAAGAACCAACATCATGAAAATGACCATATTGCCAAAACTGTTATATAGATTTAGTGTAATCTGGATCAAAATATCATTAGCATACTTCACAGATCTAGAGAAAACATTTCTAAAATTCATCTGGAAACAGAAGAGACATAGAATAGCAAAGGCAATTCTGGTTAACAAAGGCAAGGTAGGAGCCATCACAATCCCTGGCTTGAAATTACACTACGAAGCTACTGTGATAAAATCAGTATGGCACTGGTAAGAAAACAACCTGAAGATCAGTAGAACAGATTAGAAGACACAATTACAAACACGCTCAGCCCCCTTATCTTTGACAAAGGGGCCAAACATGTTCACTGGAAGAAAGATAGCCTCTTTAATAAATGTGCTGGAAAAACTGGCTTTCCATATGCCAAAGACTAAAACCAGATACATGTCTATCACTATGCCCTAAACTAAAGTAAAAGCAGATCAAAGATCAAAATGTTAAAACAAAACACTAAACTTACTGGAAAAGAAATTAAGTAGAAGTTTTAAAGACATGGGTGTAGGCACAGAGTTCATGAACAAAATCCGAACTGCATGGGAAATACTTCAAATAGTCAACATGTGGGATCTCATGTTAATAAAAAGTTTTTTCACTTCAAAAGAAATCACCAGCAGAGTGAACAGAAAACCCACCAAGTGGGAAAAATTTTATCGAACTGTCCCTCAGGCAAAGGACTTATATTTAGAACATATAATGAATTAAAAATATCAGACCCCCCAAATTCAAACACCCAATCCAAAAATGTGCATCTGAGATGAATACACACTTCTTAGATGAAGAAGTACAAATGACAAATAAATATATGAAAAAATGTTCAACATCATCGGTCATTTGGAAAATACAAATTAAAACAACATCAATATTCCATCTCTCCCCAGAAAGAATGGCTATCATCAAGAAATCAACCAATAACAAATGCTGGTGGGGTTGTGGGGAAAAAGGGACCCTTCTTCACTGTTGGTGGGAGTATAGACTAGTACAATCATTGTGGAAATCAGTATGAAGATTCCTCACAAAACTAGGATTACAGGTCTCATTCTACCCAGCTATTCCCCTTCTGAGTATTTTTCCAGAAGAATTGAAAGCATCATACCACAGCAATATATGTGCATCCATGTTTATAGCAGCACAATTTATAATAACTAAATCTTGGAAACAACCCAAATGCCCATTAACCAAGGAATGGATAAAAAAGATGTGGTCATTTTACACACTGCAGTACTACTCAGCTATAAAGAAGTATAAACTAGAGGCTTTTATTGGTAAATGGCTGCAATTTGAGGTCATACTCATAAGTGAAATAAATCAGACTTGTGTGTGTAAACATCATATTGTCTCCCTAGTGTAAGAAACTCAAAGAGTAAATATGATCCAAAATGTACAATCGATATTGTGAAATGGGAAGAAACTGCTCAAAAGGAAAGAACAACTGGGATGGGGGAAAAGACGAAAGAAGGGAAAAGAAAAAATATATATACACACAATAGCTAAGACAATTTCACTACTAATTTGTATGAGTTCATTAAGAAAAGGTTTGCGCTTATATTGTTTGATCAATTTGTCATGTCTACGTAACATGAGCAACTATTTTGAAGTTAACAATACACAATGTACTAACCATTGTCTTGCTCCTACTAACTTGTTTTAAAATTCTGTGTCCGTGTTTTTATTGCCTTTTCTCCTTAAAATAAACAAATACATATATTCATATTAAACCACTGCCAAAAAAGATCTATTAAACCTAAGCAAGAAAAATGCAAGTCATGTCCTGCTTCCTTCCTTGTGGCATCCTCAGCTGTATATTAGGGAAATGTCACCTGCACTGGACTCTCTTCTCTGCTCACGGGTGGCTAAGAGACCGAGGCCTTGTTCTTCCCCAACTGCCCATCTGAGGCTATGGTCTCACCCACAGGAGCTGCCTTGGCTCCTAGTCATGTGGTACAGGGTCTCTGCTTCAGGGAGCACAGCTCCAAAGGCTACCCGCTTCACTTGCTTGTAGGGTAGTAACTACTCTAGATGAAGCAGATTGAGAACATGAGGGTGCCATGACCCACGTAACTCGCTAGTAAAGTGGAGGTTCCATACTGCAAAGGATCAGCTGCCCCCTCAACCCTAGAACACACTTTACAGAAGGAAGCATTTGTCATTCCGGACAAAATAAGTCCTAATTCCAGCTCCTTGCAGTGGTACAGGATTTCTGCCTCAGGAAAGGTGAGTCATAAAGACTAAGAGCCCAGCAGCTCTGCTGCAGGGACTGACTGCACGTGAAACAGACAGCAGAGAAATTCATATCCAAGAGTGCTGAGTGCTGACAAAAATAACAGACCTTGGTGGACGTAATTAGAGAAGTCTGGCAGGCAGCTCAAATGCAGGATGAACAGCAGAAGGTTGATGAGAGAAGCAGGAAAGGGACAGCAAAGAAGAGCTCTCCTGGGATCACAGTCCTCTCTGGGAGGCAGGGCTATGTGCATGTGATGAGGCCACATTCACCTTGGGAGCCATGCGGAGGACACAGACAGACCCGGGAGCACTGTCCAAGCCCAAACAGACCCTGCGACACTAGCACTGTCACTCGCTCAAGGGGCTAAAACACAGGCTCTGACAAAGTCTGAATGAAAAGAAAGTTACTCTGATCAGTGGTAACTCCCAGGAAGCCATGCTTTAAAATATTATCAGTTTTCCTGGAATGCCTTCAAGGCCATGTGCAGGTCCAAAGCTGGACTTTCTTTTTTTTTTTTTTTTTTAAATTTTATTTTAAAGACAAAAGAATGGAGACATATGAACCAGAAAAGCCATAAACAATACAGAAAATACAAAGTTATACAGAATATAGTAGGGAATTAGAACTGGATGTTGTATTACATAGTTATCTTCACATTAGTTAACACAAAAACATTAAAGGAAATATCAAATTATAGATAAGATAGTAG
>PVLD010027411.1:0-20822 GCA_004027595.1 Dinomys branickii | reverse complement strand
ATCAACTGTCTGACTAAATTTGCATGTCTGTATATGGGTCCATACATCTACAATTCGAAGATATCAATGGATAAAACAACAACTACTGTTGAGACCATATCACCTTGTCTATAGATTAGTTGTGATTGTACTATTTTCTATGATAATGGGTGTCTGTTTGTCAATATGTTTTTGTACTTTTATGTTTCTAAAATTAAAATAAATAAATAAATAAATAAAATAAGTATATAGAAAAAATAAATAAAATAAAATAAAATAAAATAAAAAAGACAAAAAATAAAATTACCTTCCATAAAGCATATATTAATTACAAAGGGAAAATAGTAACTTTTTAATAGAGAATCAGATGGTATCATGTTAATGAAATGATCAAAGTGTGTATTGAGAGTAAAACAACAAGTACAAACTGGACATCACCTGAGAGAGGTCCAGCAGCAGACCAGAGCCTTACCTGTGATATTCTTGGCAGCAGTGCAGAGGATGACGACAGTAAAAAGAGAACAGCAGGAAAACTCAAAGGAAGCTATATTCTGTAAAATAAGTAGATGGTAATCTTTAAAGTGTCAAGGTCATGAAAATCAAAGGGAATGAAGAATTCTCCCAGAATAAATTAAACTAAAGAGAACTGAGAACTAGTTCTATGAGACAGCAAGATCCTTTTTGAGCAAGATCTTTTTGCTATAAAGAAACCTTACTGGAGCAATTGGTAAAACTTAATGGAAATTCATTCTCTAATCTAATCTGAAGGTTGGATGATATAATGTGTCAGTGTTAATTTCCTGATTTTACTGATTCTATCATGGTTATATGGAGAATAGTTTTATAGGAAAGAGCAAAGTAAACTAGTTAGTGGAGAGATAGGGGCCATCAGTTTGGCATCTTAATCATAGATAATTCCAGATAAAATGTTCTTTATTTTATGTGAAACTTTGCTGTAAATATATGGTTGTTTTAAAAACATTTTAAAGATAAAATATGAAAGATTAAAATCTTGAAAAGTAAAGAAGTTAAGAATCTAGTAATAAATATAATAAAATAACATATAACAATCTATTATATACTTAATGAAATTCAAAACTAGAAAATTTTCTCATTTGATGGAAGTTATAGCTTGGATTCTAGTAACTCAACAAAAGAGGAAAAATTTAAAACGTGTGCATTTTTAATAAAACCAATGAAGTCAGAAAAGAATATAATAACTTCTTATCATAAACTCTATTTGAAGGATAAGGATAAAGATATTCAAAAAATATAAACTGAATTACCAAATATCTTAAATAGAGAGATATATTAATGGAGTCAAAATATGAGAAAAACCTACATAAATTGAATAAAGTAAGTTTGACTTTAAAAACTGCCCTACATAGGAAGTTCTAGGACTAAAAGCTTTCCCTGGTGTATTCCATCAAACATCCAAAGAAGAAATGGTGATTTTTTTAGACAAACTGCTATAAAAAATGAGGCCATATTATTCTAATGTCAGAATCAAAGGCCATTAACAGAGAACTATAGACCAAAGTCCCCCCAAAACATAACACACAAATCCTTTTAAGAAATTAGCAAGCCAATTTCAATCATATGTGAATGAGATAATGAACCATGGCCAAGTAGTTTTAAAATTGGTTAAAAATCTGAAAACCATTCAACGTACTTCACCATATTAATAGACTAAAGAGCAACCACATAATATCAATGATATGAAAAAAGCATTTCAACACATTCCATAGAATTTTATGACCGAAATATTCAGCAAACTAGAAATGGAAAGGAACTTCATCAATTTAAGAGAATCTCCTTAAAAGCAAACATCAGACAAAAAGCACAGTGCTTGGACAGGAACAAAGCAAGAATATCGATACTTATCACTTCATTTCAGCATTATACTGGAAATATAATGCAATCAAGAAAGAAAGAAATAAAACATGCACACTTCAGAAAAGAAAAATAAACAAAATAATCCTTTCTTCAGTCTATGTAATCACATATGCGGAAAATACACAGAAAAGCTATTAGAGTTATAAGTGAGTTCAGTAAGATTGCAGGATTCAATGGCAATATTCAAAAAGCAATTATATTTTCCCATTCTACCAATGTAATGATTAGAAAATGAATATTTTAAACTCTATTTATTATACTATTAAAAGTGCTTAATGGAAAATATAAGAAAAGATGTCCAACACCTACACACCCAACACCACAAAGCAGTGCAAACAGTAAAGGGACATAAACAGATGCACAGATGCTCATGGGAAAGCAGCAGTGTGAACGTGATGATCCATTACACAGTAACGAGGTGCCGGATATACTAATTAGCCTGGTATGATCATTTTACAACATGCATTTTTGTTGAAATATAACAACTTACCTCATTAATACATACAATTATTATGTATTAGTAAAAATGAAACAAGAACAAAAAGGATTTCAAAACAATTCTAATAAAAATTATAGCAGGATTTCTAAAGAAATTGGTAGACAAATTTTAAAATTTATGTAAAAAGACAAAAAAAATCTAAACTGTATTAGTGTGTTCTGGTTCTTATAACAAAATACTGTAAACTAGGTAGCTTGTCAAGAGCAGAAATTTAGAACCCAGAGTTCTGGAGGCCAAGAAGTCCAAGATCATAAAGTCAGAAAATTCTGTGTCTGATAAGGTCCCTTTTTCATTTAGAGAAACAGTACCTTGTCAGCATGTTGTGGTGTCACATGACAGACAACACACCTTGTCTGTTAAGGTGACCGGTCCATTCATGAGCTCCAATTCCTGACTGATCCCTTTCCAAAGGCTCCACCACTCAGCTGCCTCACACTGGTAGTTAGGTTGGAAACGTATGAATTCTGTGCGGACACAAACTTTCAGGCCATAACACCAGGCAAAATAGTTTTGGGAAAGAGTTTGGGAACACACACAACCTGATTTTAAACCAAACACAAACCTACAGTTGTTAGGACAGAGGGATATGGACATTAATAAAGACACATAAACCAATGAAAAAGAATAAAATATCCAGAGATAGAACCTCACTATGCAGAAAAGTGATTATCCACAGACATGCAAAGGTATTACACAGAGAAATATGCATGTTTCTAAAATAAGGTGATGAAATTACCACACATATATGGAAAAATAAACAAGCACCAACAATCCCTTCGAGTCCCCCCCTCACAAGTTAATTGAAACATATTATGGACCTGAATGCATGAGCTAAATCTATAAAACTTCATAGAAGAAAATAAAAAAAAAAACCCTTATACACTAAATTAGCAAAGTATTTCTTGAACAAAACCAAAAAGCAGAGCCAGGAATATTGCTCAATGGCACAAATGCCTACCTAGCAAGCACAAGGTCCTGAGTTCGATTTCCAGTAAAAAGAAAAAAGAGAACAGGAGAATAGGAAATACAAAATACAAGAAAAATACAGTGCAGCAACTGTAAACAGAATTATAAGAAAAGATTGAACTTGCACTTACTGTGAATCCTAGCTAAAAGAAATGAAAACATGTGTTCATGCAAGCACTTGTATGTGTACACAAACTTTTAAATTCTTGTACAATGTCAATCAACAGATGAATTTGGCATGGATTACCCCAAACTATCGCTTAGCCAAAACAAAACAAAACAAAACAACAAATTATCATGGCTCAACTTCAAAACCCTGGATTAGAAAATAGTTATCATTTATCTAGTAGTTATTCAAATATGTGAAATTAGTCAAATATTATAAAAAACTATGTACATATGTTCCCACTGGAATTAAATTCTTAAGGATGTAAAATTAAATGAACAAACATCAGATCTGTATTTTGCAGGAGTTTGAAGTAGAGGAAGGGTAACAGCTGCATGGTGGCACAGGAAATCTTACGTCAGTGGGAGAACTGCCGTATATTTTGGTTCTGGTGGAGGCTTCCCAGCGGGGTATAAGTCACAAAGTTCAGCAAATTGCACAATTAAGAAGAGTGAATTTTATGGCACTGAAATAATATCTTCCTAAACTTTTAAAATATATTAAATTACACTTTTATATCTCAATATACACAACATTCTCTTCCAGACAGTCTTCCTTCTTAAAGGAAGCATTTTAAAACATAATAAGCATTAGCTATGAGTGCAAACATTAGAAGAGTCTATTGTGTTAAAACTAAACAAGTATAGTCATCAAAAACAAGCACAACTTGCCTTAGGTTGCCTGGGACTGTCTGCATTTTAGTACTTTGAAGTTTTATGTCCCAATAAACCTCTCCTGAAAGATGCCAGGACAGTTAGTGACCCCATTGCAAAGCCATTAAAGACAGTGAAGACAAATCCCAACAGCTAGCCAAATATTTTCCACAGGTGTAAATGACAAAGAATTCTCTGGATTATTAGGAGATAAAAATGGCACAAACATTTGATTAGATAAATGAGTAAGAGGCTTGAAGAGACCTTTCTGAGATGATGAAACATGAAAGCCTATGAAACATAAAAGGATGCTCTGTTCTGTCTCTTAAACTGTGAAATGAAAATTAAAGTGAGATAACACAGTGATAGTCCACTAGAAACCAAAACAATTTTTAGAAATTTTTAAAACCTAACAACACTAATTAGAGCTAACTGTTAAAATCCATAAGTGATTGGTGCCAAGACACTTTAGGAACACACAAATGCAAGGATGTGCACATGGTCCTTGTATAAAATATTTTATATACATATACATACATATATATATATATATATAAATCTCCTTTTGTATACTTAAATCATCTCTACACTACTTATAATACCTAATCAAGATAAATGCCATAGAAATAGTAACACACTGTGTTGTTTAGGAAGTGACAAGAAAAAAACTGCAAATATTCAGTACAAATGCAGTTAGTAAATATTTTTGATCCATGAGTGGCTGAGTCTGAGGATGTGAAATGCAGAGATTCAGAGGCCCTGCCATACAGGTAATCTCTTCAAGAAATAAGAACTACTATAAGAATCTATTTAATAAATCTATAAAACCTTGTTAGAAAAGTTAATTAAGATTATGATTTGGAAATTCTGTGTATCTCATACCTAATAATTTTTCCCTTGAATGTGAGCTTGTAGATGGCTTTGAACATGCATATCAATTGTTATCTAGAGGAATCTTTATGATATTCTTGATACTAATTAAAAAATTAGTGTCTTTAAAAAGTTACTATCTATTAAAAAAATGGAAAGAGCACAAGTACCCATCAAGGGAAGAATAAGTACATTAATGAATTCATGACTAAGATACTATTTAGCTGTAAAAAAGGATTTACAGCTACACTTTTCAGCATGGATTTTAAGAACAATAGAGGATAAAAATCAAATGAAAAATACCTATGACACGAAACAAGTTCAGTTAAAAACAATTATAAGGAAGACAATTACATATTTTGTGGCTATACAACTGTATAGCATATGGTAATGCTATTAAGAAAAATAAGGACACACATGAATTTCAGTTTTGATTTATTTTATCATTAATACAAAATAATGATGCATCAAATACCAGTAAAGATTTTTAGAATGGGACACACTTCTCAAGAGAGAATGACTGTTACACAACTGAAAAGGCAATGTGGCAAAATCTACTAAAATTAAAATAAATATATACTCTGATGCAAAGATGCAAATGTTTTAAGAATTACAATTCATTTCATAAGGTAGAATTAACCTACATTAATATATTTGCAAAGTTTCATCATTTTTTATGTTAGAAACAAAGCAGAAGTACATAAAATATTCATTAAGAGGGAAAAGACGGAATGAGCTATAATATATTCTTTGCAAAACTATACAACTGTTAGAAGACACTGAGTAGAACTGTTGGTAAGTAGCATGATGCTGTCTAAATTGTGCCCATTGCACTGAAGGATTCGCTGTCAACTTAGGAGCTTTTAGGAGGTGATGGGGGCATGGGAGCTCTAATTTTATCAGCTGGCTGATTATGGATAAAATTGTAACTCTGTGGCCCTATTGGGAGGTATGGAAAAGATGAACTGAGTCCTATTTGAAGGCTGTGGAACATGGGACATTCTTCAGTTCCGCCCTGCCTCTCTCTCTTCTTCACTCTTTGCTTCCCAGTTGCTGGGAGGCGAGCAGCTCTGTTCTAGCACACTCCAAGCCTTGCAAGCTGCTAACTATAGACCGAGGCCTCTGCCACTGTGAACGTGAACGACCCTCTCCTTCTCTGAGGTGATTTACGGTAGAGTTTTTGCTGCAGTGATAGAGCACTGACCAACGCACTAGATGAGAATCTTAAACATTCACATTAATGTGTAAATATGGTCCTGATTGTGAAAATAATTTATTTAGAAAATAGTCTAAGCTCTACACATCTGTATATATGTATATAGATGGCCTTTTTTTCTGTGGAAGAACTGGGTTAATGCACATCGCACTAGGTTGGAAGACGGAATTGAATATAAAATGCGAAGAGATTGTTAATTTTAACAAAACTTTTGATTTTTTAACTGGTCTAACATAGCACATGTTTCTTTGGTAATATAAAGAATTAAAGAAAAACAAAAAGATTTTTATAAAAAATTGAAGAATTTTTGGGAATTCCAGAAAGTGTTTTATATATATTTTGTACCAGGGATCTAACTCATGACCTTGTACTTGCCAGGCAGGCACTGAGCCACTGAGCTATATCCCTGGCTGTACTATATTAGATATCAAATTTAAAGGCTTTCCTTTCTAATAAGTTTGAGTATCTTTGACATACAGAGTCAAAAGTAATTTTTGCTAAATAATCCCACATCTCTAGATAATTGTACCTATGATGTAAATTTATGTAAGTTGTTTTGCACTTCTATAACTTCTTAAATATTTGGGTATTTACAATCAGTTTTTTGAAATATGGTGTGTGAATTCTGCTCCTCAGATACAACCATTCTCAGTGTAAAGCATGTTTCTAATCTCGTTTCTAGCACTTTGTAGTTGTGGTAAAGCACGTGATAAAAAGAATTTTACTTTGTTTTCCTTCTTTATGCACTGCCATGAAAATCACTGTGTCTATTGAAAAAAATTTTATGGACATTGGTGAATTATTGTTAGTTGGAATTCCAGAGTAAATATGGTAAACATAACAGGTACAATCCTCAAATGGTAATATAGCATAATATAAAACATGATTCAACTGCAAATATTGTGCCTAGGGTGACAGCAAATCTATATACTCTGAATAAGAAGTGAGAATATTCCAAATAGTGATTAAAGCTTCTACAAGATAGGCATGCTTATAAAGTTAAGGATGATTTGTAGAGAGGAAATGACCCTGAGACACCTTTTCTGTTCCAAAATCAGAGGGACACTGGCAGTGTGCCCAGACTAGACTGTCCCAGTAAGTGCTATCTGAAAGACACTGGGGACTAGACAAACTAATAGTATTCTAAAGATAACCTGCCTTCCTGCCTGCATACTAAATCAGTGCCCTTTGGAATACTGATCATAGATGTGTAATCAACAAATAGATGGTGTTTATTTTAGTTACCTTTTGCTTACCGCTCATACAAAATACCCAATAGCCAAAGTTAAAGGAGTAAGGTATATTTAACTCAGTTTGTGGAAGCTTCAGTCCACAATTGCTGGCTCCAAGGCAGGGTGGCACATGGCACAGGGGCAACTGTTCATGATGGCAGAAGATAACAAAAGCATCAAGAGCCAAAAGGGAGGAGGGCAAGCTTCATTTCCTCCCTTATATTGTATGCAGACTATCTTGGACCAGCTCAGGATGATTACAAGGTGAGGACCCTGTCCTGCTAAGTCACTCAGTTAAGCTTTTAACCTTCTCAGTTCTCAAGTTGACCCAATATATAAACCATTGCAATCCACCCCTTGTCAATTTGCCAGCCAGGCACGTTTCTTTAAACCAATTTCCAGACACAAAGACTTGCTTATTCTTATCATTCCACAACATGAACATTATAATACAGATTTGACAATCCTTAAGAACCAGTTTTAAGCCTATCAACATTATATTACATTAGAACCATACCATTTCTCCCCACAGTCTCATGCATGCCCCTTTATGCAAAAGGCATTTAGTCCATCTCTAAGAGTTGCCAAAATCCTAAAAGATTCAGCTTTGCTCAAAAGTTCAAGCCCAAATCTTCTCCTAGATGTAAGACAAACTCTTAGCTGAAAGCCCCTGTACAAATGAAAACAAAGTTAAACGCTTCCAACATTCAGTGGCGCAAGATAAAACATTTCCATTCCAAAAGTTACAGAGTGGCACAATGGATTGGGATCAAAGCAAGTCCCAAATCTAGCAGGGCAGAAATTAAATCATGTAGTTCCCTGTGCAGCATCTGAGGCAATCTGTGGCAAATTGTGAGCTCCAAAGAGCTTGTATGGATCTACCCCTATGGCACTTTGGTGACTGTAGCTGCAATGCCTTATCTCTTAGGCTGGCTTTGCTCCCTCCTTGTAGGTTTCCTTAGATGATCCACACTCTTGGCTTTTCTGAACTTCCACTGCACCTTTGACTTCGCACTCACAGCTTCACACACTGCTCTCTCAGGGGCACACTGCCTGGCCTCCCAGGCCCTCTGAAATTGAGGTGGAAACCTTCCTAACCCCATACCTCTTGCATTCTGCATGCATCTAAAACCAGTGCCATGTGGTTGATGCCAAGGTCTGCTACCATCTGAGCAGTAGCCAGGTTTTTATTCTCTTGGCTGAATGATTCGGTGTCTGAATTTCTGGGCACTCTGAATCCAATTCTGTGGAACAAGTTTGCTATGCTGCTGCCATTCTGGAACATGGCACTTTGCAGTTTTCTCCTCAAAGCAAAGTCTTTTACCTTTGCATTTTGTGGTTGCAAAGGGTGGAGACTTGTTGCTTCTTTTGATACCCTCAGGCATCTTTTATATTCTCCTGTTCCTTCTCAGCAACCAGGATCTCCTCTGCTCTATCTTTGCAGTCCATAGCTTTCCTGGAACTTCCTTTATGGCTGAAGTCACATTTTAAATCATACCCTTGGGCTCTTTGCTCTTGATTCTCAACTTAGATCTGGCTAAAAGCCCCCAACAATAGCTGTGCCACCACCTCAATATTCAACTGCTTTGAAATTTCTCCTGCCAGATTAATTAGCCTATCACCCTTAATCTTATCCTCAGGCAAAACTCTGGACAGGAGTCAAGTGCAGATAAACTTTCTGCCAAGTCATAGCATGCATCGTCTGGAGTCCACCAGCCAATGCAGTCCTTCTTCCTAGCAGAAACATCCCTAGCTTGGTCTTTACCAGTTTTCTGGATTTCTGAGCTTTGACCAGAATCTCCCATACAGAAGAGACTAAGGCATTCCAGCTCTGCTCTTTCAGGTGATATCTCTGAGCCTTTCCAAACTCTTCCCACAAGCCATTCCCAAAAGCTCTTGAACCACATGGTCAGGTATAGTGACAGCAACAACCCCACTTCTCTGGTACCAAATTTTGTCTTGGTTTTCTTTCATTGCTGAGACAAAATACCTGACACTCAAAATTAAAGCAGGAAAGGTTGATTTGGCTCACAGTTTGTGGAGGTTTCAGTCCATAATCAGCTGACTCCAAAGCAGGAAGCCATGGCACAGGGGAAACAGTCAATGGTAGCAGAAGACAGCAGAAACAAGAGACAAAAGGAGGGAGAGCAAGCCTCTTTTCCTTTCTTATAGTACATGGAAGCTACCCACCTACAACATCACTGTGCCCTCTTCCTGCACAAGCTCAGGATGTTTACAAAGTGAGAACCCTGACCCCTGCTGAGTCGCATAGTTAAGCTTGTAACTTCTCGATTCTCAAACTGATACTTGGATTGCTGTTCATTGATGTGTTATCAAAAATAGACGGTGGTTAATTTTTTTAAAAAATTACAGCACAAAGTACATTTCCATTAATCCTGTTTCACGTCTGCTTCCAATACACTTATTCCATCACTCTGGCCACTTGCTGAAGCAGTTCTGCAAGTCCTCTTTCATATCATTGCCAGGTATGATAGAAACTATGGTGACTACTGCCATCCATCAGAAAGGCAGAACTGTGAAAACCTTACCGTGCAGCTCATCTACCTCGTTCACCGAGCTGGCACTATATGTTTTATGGCTCTTCCTCAACATCAAACTGACAATGAAAGGTAAACATTCTGAATTGATTAAAGTCATGGAGGTGGCAATGACAGCCCAGCTAAGGGCACTCATGAAGAAAGACTTCTAGGACTGAGGCAGAAAGAGTCAAGAATGATGGGATAAGGGTATTGGTAGTTAGGGGGTCAGATTTTGAGGGAGACTGGTAACAATGTGTCTGTTTTGTAATTTTTTTTAGTTAAACACACCCCATATGTTTTGCTTACCCCTTGTCCAATGGAACAAAGGAAGTTAATGATCTGAGATCTTCTGTAGTCCAACCTACAAAAGACTGTCTTCACACTAAGCACAGAAAGAGCATTGTGGAGAGAACAGTGTTACTTGCCAGTTGGCTACTGCTGGACCTTTGGATACTTTCTAGTGGTTGTGCTGTCTGGTCTACCACCACTGGGTCTCTCAGTGGTTTCCTTGTCCAGCCTGCTGCCCCTTTGTTTCCTGGTGATTTTTCTTCTTGGCTCATCATCACTGGATCTCTTGAGATTTCCTGTTCAGCCTCATACCACCGGGCCTTGTCCCTGGTCCATCACTGCTAGACCCTGTTTTGTTATTCTCAATTAACCCAATCCCTTCCTTGTTAATGAGTCTTAATAACCTTACACCTCACACATCATCACCATGTATTTTCTTTGGTTTCTGGGCAATCTACCCCACTGGCATGGCGTAGCTGGGCTCTAGACCCAAAATTCTTGGTGTAGAATGTGAGGCTCATGCCTACAAAAAAGATGTCCTGCATATAGTGAGGTGTCTTCATTATTCCACAGCAAATCCATCATTTATGGAAATGACCATCCCCTAAAAAGTAGAAGCTACTATGATGACTTAGTTGGAAAATGCACGATAAACTGGGGATGGTGGTACATGTTTGTAATCCCAGCACTTCGGAGGCTGAGGCAGGAGGATCATTATGAGTTGCAGGCCAGCCTAGGTTCCATAGCAAGTTTAAGGCCAGGCTGAACTACAAAGACCCTATCTCCCCTGAAAAAAAAAAAAAAAACAGGAATGATAAGTATTGACATTTTAAATTTATTGCAAGTCCCCCATATAGGCATTAACTAATTTTATCTGCTTGTCCCCCCCGTGAGAGTTAGGTATCACTGTCTTAATTGAATCTATAAAGAAATCAAGACCCACTTGGCTTGCTGAAAGTCACAAAGTCAGTTAGTGAGGAGATTGAAACTGCACACAGCGTCTTGTCCTATGTTCTTCCCTGAGTCACGTTCCTTCCCTGGCACTGGTTTGCTGGTGATAAAGACAAAACACAGAGAATTCAAGGCTTGCTATTTGCCATTCTCTTGATTTTCTTTTAAAATTTACATTTTTGGTAGTTTTCTCATTAGTTTTTTCCCCAACAAGGATACATGATTGGCGTATAATTTGTAGCACATCTGAGAATAACTTTTCATTGTCATATACACTGATAGCCAGGAGAGGTATAAAAATTTGATTTTCATGACTTCTTTTTCATGACTTTCTTTTCTGAAAACCTATAAGCCATCAGAGCGCTCCACTCTGACTTTTGATGTGGTGGTGAAACTTGAGCCATGCTGATTTGTGGTCTTTGCTGATAACTTGTCTTGGGTTTTCTGAGTTTTCATAACAAGTGCTTTTCATGAGTAGTTTTCCCACCAATTTCATCAGAGAAGCGACACCCTTTTTACTGTAACTTTCTAACACAGCTTCTTACAAGGATTGAAAAAAATCATATTCTTCTTGTCCATGTGGCATCTACCTTGACTTTTTTCTGTGTAAACCTTTGTTCTGTTTTGGTCAGACATGTTTTCTGTGTTCTTTATAGCCATCATTTCTGGTGTGATTTTTTTTGTAGCATTTCAGAATTTCTCAGTTAATTTTAATTCAAAAACACCTACTCAATATTACTGCATATCACTCATTGTTTTAAGTTTTGGGGATACAACAGAACAAGAGAAAAATCCTTGTCTTTGTGGTGGTTGCAAGAGAAAATAGAGACACAGAAAATACTTTAGATGGTACTAAACACATCAGAGATAAATAAAACAGGCTAGTGAAAACCAAAAGTGGGGAGGCTGCACTTTTCAACAAAGTAGAAAACCAAGATCCTATGAGCAAGAAATATTTAAGTAAAGATGCAAAGTAGGTGAAAGAGTAACAAAAAGATACATAAAAGACACCCATAACAGGCAGCACAAGCAGGAAGTGCAATGTCCTGAGGCAGAAGGGACAAGAGAGTGATGTGCCTGGTTGGGAAGAGTGGAGGAAAAGCAGTAGGAAGAGTAGCCAACAAGTCTTGATTCTACAGCAGCTCAGTAGGGCTCTTACAGGCAATAGTAACAAGTTCGGCTTTTGCAGTGAACAAGCAAAGCCATTGAAAAGTTTTGAGCAAAGGAGTAACATTAGCCAGTTTGTCTATGATACGAGTACTCTGCTTTTGTGAATGGAGCCCAGTAGGAGATGCATTAGTAAGAAGGTAACTACCACAACCCTAATGAATGGCAAAGCCGAGTGGAGCCAAAATGGTAGGCGAGGAGCTAAGGGCAAGCAGCTGGATGCATACTTTAAAAGGTAAACACAACATAATCTATGCTGGATTAGATATGAGAATATCAATTTTTGTGCAGGGCAACTGGAAGTACAGAATCAAATTTTAACATAGAGAAAACTCTACAAGAAATAGGAAATATACTTTAAAGTATGGTATTTATGTACTTTGGGGTCTGTCTTATTTTTCTTTTGATTTTATTTGTTGCATTCATATTTATTAGTAAATGAAGCTATAGTTTTATTTCAGTGACTTGTAGCAAGAGTCAGTGGGTGTTTTCTGTAAGACAGGACACAATAAACAGATTCAGCTTTGAAAAACAATCAGCCTTAGCTGTAATTCTGCACCTTTGTCCCTGTGTCATGAAGGGTGCCATTTCTGATGTATAAAGGAAGAAGAGGGCTGAGTGTACTTCCATAGGGAGTACTGAGCCCAGATTTGAGCCTAGGCCTATATTTGCTGATCATCGATCTTGGCGTTCCACTGTGTGACTCTGGAATGGAATTTCTGGGCAACAAAGCATGCCAAACTTTGATGTTGACGTTGTTTTATTTTCAAAAGTGATTTTTTTTTCTTTTTATGAAAACAAAATTTTGTAACAAAATAATAGGAATATACAATAGTTGATGCATTACATGTTGTTATATTTAAAGTAGTTGCTTGCAGTATGACAAGGGCATAAAAAATTCTCCAATCAATATTAGCATAAACCTTCCATTATAATTAGCTAGAAAGTACTAATAATATAATTGACTTGCATTTTTCCCTAGTGTACTTTCCCATTACTCATCCAAATTCTTTTTTCCTTTTGAACAATTTCTTCCCACTTCACAGAATCTATGGTACATTTTAAATTTTATTTAGTCTTTCAGTTTCTCACACCAAAGAGACAATACAATGTTTATACATGTGAGTCTGACTTACATCACTTATAATTATGGTATGAAATTGCATCAATTTATCTATAAAAGTCTCAAGTCTATCATTCTTAATGGCTGAGTAGCATTCCATTGTATAAAAATACCACATGTCTTTTATCCATTATTTAGGTGAAGGGTATTTGGGTTGTTTCCAAGATTTAGCTATTACAGATTGTGGTGTCATAAACATGCATACACATATATTGCAGCGGTATCATGTTTTTAATTCTTCTGGGAAGATACCAAGAAGTAGAATAGCTGGGTTGAATGGGGCATCTAGTTCTAGTTTTTTGAGAAATCTCTACACTGATTTCCACAGTGGTTGTATGAGTCTATACTCCCACCAACATCTGAGAATGGTTCCTTTTTCTTCACAGACCTACCAGCATTTATTGGTTTGTTCCTTGATGATAGCCATTCTTTCTGAGGTGAGGAGTGTTGTTTTAATTTGCATCTCTTGAATGACAAGTGATGTTGAACATTTTTTCATGTATTTATCTAACATTTGTATTTCCTCATCTGAGAAATATGTATTTATCTCAGATGCCCATTTTTAGATTAGGTCTTTAAATTGGAGGAGTTTTAATTTTTTTAATTCTTTATATGTTCTAGGTAGAAGTCCATTGTCTGATGGACAGTTGGCTAAAGTTTTTCCCAGTTTTTGGGTTGTCTTTTCACTCTGTTGGTAATTTCTTTTGCTGCACAAAAGCTTTTTAATAAAATGAGATCCCAGTTGCTGATCCTTTGAAGTATTTCCCATGTGGTCTGCACTTTGTTCATGAACTCTCTACCTATACATACAAAGTCAAGATTTGTACCTGCTTTCTCTTCTAGTAGATTTCATATTTCTGTTTTAATATTTAGACCTTTGATCTATTTTGACTTTAGTTTAGTGCATGGTGATAGGCATAGGTCTAGTTTATTTTTCAGCACCATTTGTTAAAGGGGCTATCTTTCTGCCACCAAACATGTTTAGCCCCTTTACCAAAGATAAGGTGGATGAGAGTGTTTTTAGTTGTGTGTGTATCTCCTAATCTTTTCCATTGATCCTCAGGTCTGTTTTTTGCCAGTACTATGCTGATTTTAGCACAGCAGCTCTGTAGTATAATTTCACATCAGGGTTTGTGATGCCTCCTGCCTTGCCTTTGTTGCCCAGGATTGCCTTTGCTATTCTAAGGCTCTTCTGGTTCCAAATGAATGTTATGAATGTTATTATTAGTTCTGTGAAGTATGCTAACAGTGTTTTGATCAGGATTACATTAAATCTGTATAACAATTTTGGGAGTATGGACATTTTCACTATCTTTATTCTTCCTATCCCGGAGAAAGTGATATTTTGCCATTTTTTTTATATCCCTTACAATTTCCTTTTTCAGAGCACTGTAATTTTCAATATATAGGTATTTTACTTCCTTTGTTGATTCTTAAGTATTTCATTTTTCTTGAATACTATGTTGAAAAGTGTGATTTCCTTAATTTTTCTCTCAGTGAGTTTGCTGTTTTGTATAGGAATGCTATTGATTTTTGATTGTTGACTTTGTATACAGCTATTCTACTGAATTTGGTTAGTAAATCTAGAAATATTTTGGTGGAGTTTTTGGGGTCTTCTATGTAGAGAATCATGTCATCTGTGAATAATAATAATTTAAAGTCTTCCTTTCCTATCAGTATTCCTTTTATTTCTCTCTCTCTCACTTAATCGCTCTGGCTATTGTTTTCAGAACTCTGTTGAACAGGATTGGTGATGTGGACATCCTTGTCTTACTCCTAATTTTAGAATGAAAGCTTTCAGTTTTTGACCATTTAGTATGATGTTGGCTATTGGTTTGTCATATGAGACTTTACCTTTTATGGAATTGAGATAAAGACTATCTGTTCCAATTTCCGCAGGATGTGTAGTAATTTCACTCTTCATTCTTGATTGCATAAATCTGAGTCATTTGTTTCCTTTTTGGATAAAATTGGCTCAGGGTTTACCACTTTTTTATTCTTTCAAAGAACCAACTCTTTGCTTCGTTAATTCTTTGTACTGTTTTCTTAGTCTCAATTGCATTAATTGCTGCTCTGACAGCAAAAATTATAATTCATAATTAAAAATTAAAATTTATATTTTCCTCCTTTCTATGGGATTTAAGCTCCACTTCCTTTTCTTTTTCTAGAAGCTCAAGGTGCAACATTATGTTGTTTATTTGTGTTTATTTGGTTTTATTGATTTGAAAATTGATGGGTACAAATTTTCCTCTTAGAACTGCTTTCATTGCATCCCACAGGTATCATTATGTTGTATCTGCATTTTCACTTAATTTTAGGTATTGTTTAATTTCTTCTTTGATTTCATCTGTGACCTATTGGTTATTCAGGAGGGTGTTATTTAATTTCCATGTGTTTGGAACTTTTGCAGTTTCTTTTGCCCTGAATTTCTAGTTTCATTTCACTATGGTCAGATAATATACATGGGATAATTTCAATTCTTTTGCATTTACTTAAGCATATTCTATGGACTACTATATGGTCTATTTTAGAGAACATCTCATGTGTAGCTGAGAAGAATGTGTATTCTGATATTTTGGGTGGAACATACTGTATACATCTACTAAGTACCTTTGTTCATAGATTTGGTTCAGTTCTGGCATTATTTCTTAGGTTTGTTTTTTTTTTTTTTTTTTTGGTCTAGTTGCTCTATCTCTTTGTCACAGTGGAGTATTAAGGTCCCCCTTTAAATTTGTATTATTTCTCATTTTTTTTCATGTCTATCAGTATTTGTCTTATAGAGTTGTATGCTCCTCTATTTGGTCCATAAATGTTTATGATTGTTATGTCCTCCTCTCTAATTTTTCCCCAAACAAGTATGTTGTGACCTTCTTTACCCCTTTTGATCATTTTTGGTTTGAAGTTCACATTGTCTGCAACAGAATCACTATCCCTACCTTTTCCTGGGTGCACATTTTTGGATCTTGTTTCTTGATCCATTCTGTCAGCCTGTATCTTTTGATTGGTTGATTGAGGTCATTTACATTGATTATTATAACTGATATGCACTGGCTTATCTTTGTCGTGTTATTTTCATGTTGGTTCCCTACTTCTCTCCTTTGTTTAATTGCCCTGCTTGGTGGTTTCATTTTGTTATTGTTCTTCTAACTTTGGTCTTTTATATCTCTGTCTAGAATATCTTTCAGTACCCTCCAGTGTTGTTTTGGTGGTCATGAATTTCTTCAATTGTTCTTTGTCATAGAAGTATTTTATTTCTCCATTAATTTTGAAAGGCAGTTTTGTAAGATATATCAATCTAAGTTGGAAGTTGTTTTCTTTCTGTACTTGTAATTCTTCACACCACACTCTTCTTGACTTGAGAGTTTTCATTGAGAAGTCTGCTAAGAGTCTAGTGGTCTTCCCCATTTATGTGATCTCTTTCTTTTCTCTAACAACTTTAAATATTCTGTTCTTGTGCTCAGTATCTGAGATCCCAACTATTCTATGTCGTGGTGTAGATTTATTTTGGTTATGGGTAATTGGCACTCTATATGCGTCACTCACCTTGATGTCAGATTCTTTTCCCATGCTTGGGAAATGTCTTGCTATTACTTCTATATATAGATTTTTATGTCATTTTTTGTATTGACTATTGCTTTTTCATTGACACCTATTAGTCTTATATTATTTTTCTTTGCATCATGTTTCAGATGTTAAATTATTTCCTGTTCTTTTGTTATTTTCCTGTTATCTTTCCTTTTGTGATCACTAGCAGTGATCCTGTCTTCAAGGTCTGAAAGTCTATCTTCAGTTTCATTAAAGCAGTTTTTACAGCTTTCATTTTAATTTCTAATTTCTTGAATATCTGTTTTGAATCCATTTCATGCATTCTATATCTTTACTATACTGATCATTCACAATTCCATCCTTTTCCTAGCATTGTCTATTTTTTATCTATCTGTACTCTAGATTTGCTGAGCAATTCCTTTATGAATATTGACGTTTCTTTTTTTATCTGGAAGATTATCTCTGATCTGATTTTCTCTTAGCCTCCTGGACTTGTTTCTTTGCTTCACTTGCTATCATTTCAGAAATTTCAGGTGTATGTTTTCCATTTTTTTCTATTTTATTGTCTCCTGGACTTGTTCTGGGTGGGCTGCAGTTTGGAGGTTGCATTTTGCATCTGAATCTTGTTATTTTCTATTTCAAAGTTTTTATGTTGTTTTCTGTGTTGATACTTGTGAGTTTTTGCAGTAGATAGCTTTATCTCTGTTATCAACACCTGTATAGGAAAGGTTTACTCTTCAAGGATGTTTTCTGTGTGTAGGAGGTTCTTATTTCTGTCTGTCCCAAGATCCTACATTTCCAGTTAGTGAAGGGTAAGTTGTAGGTATCTGTTTGGCTGAGTCTCCAGTCCTTTGGTGCTGGGGTGTGGTGAGTTTATTACCCCAAAGCTTCCCAGTGTTACAAAAGTGAGAAAAACTGAATAAAACAGACATGACATCTTAGCTAAAGTAGTATAATTAGCAGTAACAATAGCATCAGGCACAGTTTAGAATCTGAGAAACTGTGATGATCATTTTATACCTTTAACGATAGAAGCAAAATCTACAGTTATATAACAGAGCCAATCTGTTATATAAGTGGGAGCTTGTATGTAAAGTATCTCCCCTTGGTAGTGATATTACCTTATGGTAGGAAATTTATGAAGAATAGTGGATAGAACAGAGATAACTGAAAAGAAATAAAGTAGAAGTCAGGCTGGAGGATGAAGGATGATCACACATGCTTTGGGAAACTACAGAAGAGGGCAGGAGGGAAAGAATGAAGAATCAAACCAGGAGTAAGCAATGAAGGGACTACTGAAGTTGACCAAAAAATTAGAGACTATTCCCCCATATGAAAATATGACCAAGTGTAGAATGGTAAATTGATAAAGGGGGGAAAACACAAGTAGATTACAACAAAATATAGGTAAAAGACCAAAAATAAAAGGAATGAGAAAAATCCCACAAACCATCAAAAAAAAGAAAAAGAAAAAAGAAAAAATTTAAAAATCTAAAATTCTTCTGGTGTCCACCAAGAATCCCAAACTACTAGATAACTCTGTCAAGCCAACAGCAGAGTTTGTGCTGGATGTGAGAGTGATCTTGTCCTCCAGATGTGGGACCCAGGGCCAGAATCTTCAGTCAGTACTTTCCGTGTGTCCCTTATTTGTCTCCTACTGCCTACCTTATTTCTCTAAGTGGCATCTGTTTCCCTGTTGCTGTGCTGTTTCCAGACAGGGATAGGGGGGTGTTCTCAGTCCCATGCACCTTTGCTTCCTTCTGGTCCCTGGTCAACCTTCTGTGTTTCTCTTCTACTGGCAAGTCTCTGCCCTTATAGGTCATTTGTTTCAGGGTAGGGTGGGATACTGGGAATATGGTCTGGTCCTCTACTCTTGCTGTTGCGGTCTAAGGCTGCTCAGTCCCAATGCTTACTCCTCTCCTGAGGTGGAGTACTACCTTCCCTTTTGTTGCTTTATAAATTCTATTGCCACTCTCTCTTGCCTCTGCTGTAATCTGTAACTTCCTTGGGTGAGATGGGGGGTTTCTGTGTGGTGCCTTTCTGCTCCCATCCCTGGTGGTGTGGGGACAGCCTGGGGGTGCACATTCCCTAGGTACTAGGCTGTTTAATTCCCAGGCCTCTCTAACCACAGCTCACAGGGTAGGGGTTGGATGTTCCATTTATTATGCACTCCTGTGGTCTTTAATCTTGTTCCTGGTCGTTCCAGTTAGCACTATAATGCACAAAAGGAAAGGAAAGAAAAGAAAAAAGAAAAGAAGAAGAAATAACAACAACATAAAGAAAAACTGGCCAGTCATCAAAAAGGGGGCAGTTTGTGTCAGCAGAATTTACTTCTGGACTATAGCATCTTCTGTTTGGAGGAAAGCAGAAGAGACAGGAGACCTTATATTCCAAGTCTATCCTGTATGGCTTGATTTAGTACTATTTTACTATATTCTTTTCTTCTTCTTCTTCTTTTAAGATTCCAAATATGACAGGCAGTTCAAGTATGGCAAGCAGTTGCTCTAACCCAGTGATCCACTGGCCACTGGGTGGGCTGGCTAGCCATGTTACTAAGTCCTTTATCTATGTTTTGCTTGATCTGTGAGTCTTTGATGTCAGACTGACTTTAATTTTGGGGTGTGTGTCCCTCGCCCTTCTTCAAATTACCTGAGTTTTAGTTGAATTTCTCTGAGTAGCTCTGAATGAGGTTCCTCCTCTATTCAGGAATGTTGTCTCTCCAAAGCAATTTTAATAATTTAACTTCCAGAATCTGTGAAGCAGAGTCCTTGTTGTTTCACATTACCAATTGTCAACTGTCATTGTTCATGTTAGTTTTCTGATAAGTTTATAGTGTTATTAAATATTTAAAAGTTTTATTACTCAGTCACTGATGAGGAAGAACACTGCCATGTTGAATGATGACTAGTTTTCTTTCACAAATGCTAGTTATGGAATTGTGCACATATCCCTATGCCTATCTGTTTTATTGTTGTATAATGTTCTTTATAAGTTTGGTTACATATTGATATTACGTTTACCCAAAATATTTTTATTTTGGATTTTTTTATTCACTCTTAAATTTCTTAACTTTCTTCTGGCATATCATTTTTCTGTAAAAAAGTGACTCTGATTGTGTATGTTGGTAAAGGTATGTTGTTATTGTTATGTATTTAACATATTGGCAAATGTCTTTGTCTATGGTTGCTTGAAAAGACTTTGCATTTACATGGATTCTTCCAAGAATTCTTCTTTTAAGTTGATTATAATTTTCTTTTAACTCTAAAAATACCATTCCTTTGTCTTCAGTTTCTATTGTTAATAGTGATGTCAATTATGTTTTTTTTAAACATAAAAGTACAAAAACATATTGACAAACAGACACCAATTATCATAGAAAATAGTACAATCACAACTAATCTATAGACAAGGTGATATGGTCTCAACAGTGGTTATTGCTTTATCCATTGATATCTTCAAATTGTAAATGTATGAACCCATATACAGACATGCAAATTTAGTCAGACAGTTAATCCTCTCAACAACAGAAAGAACACAAAAACCAAAAATCCAAAGACAAGAAACAAAACAGGCAAACAACAACAACAGCAACAACATCAACAACAAAAAAACACCACTAGTTGCTGCTTTACATATTGATATCTTCGAAGTGTGTGTTCAGGATAACACATACAGACATACAAGATTAATCAAATATCCTGTCATCGATTATTGCTTAGCATTAAGTGAT
>PVLD010027410.1:0-20820 GCA_004027595.1 Dinomys branickii | reverse complement strand
GTTCTCTGTTCTTGAACAGATTTCCTTCATGACTTTTAGTTTATATTCCCACCCTCGGGTTCTTACACCAGTGATATAATACGTTGCCTGCACATGTATCGCTGATTTATTTCACTTATGAGTATGGACTCCAGTTTTGTCCACTTGCCTACAAAGTTCCCAAAATTGTCTTTCTTTATAGCTGAATAATATTCCATTGCTCATCATGTTTTAACTTAAGATTTACTGATATTTTAACAAAACTATATAAGACACAAAGCTTAAGCACCTATAAGCAGTGGGAAAAGACATAAAATTTGAAGCATAAAAATTTACCTAAAGGAGCCCCAGTCCAGGGACTACGAAACAAAAGCAAAGTCGTAACCTCTACCCAGTGATCTCAGTGGAAGATCTCCAAATGACCCAGGCGAAAGAAACTCCCAGTGTGAAAGACATCTGGGATGAGTTCGTGCTCTCCAGAATTGAACAGTGAATTTTAGGAATAACAGTAAGAGCAGAATATATTTATTGAGGGAAAGAAAGGGTCCAAGAGAGGGACAGAAGGGGGCCCGAGTGCGCTGCCCTCTAAAGTATTTTTATAAATAGAATAAAAAAGACATCAACATTACAGGATACAAGGTCACAAAAATTATATTTCTAAGTGGTAGCTGAACAGTGAAGTTTAAAAATAGCATTCCTAGTAGTATCAAAATACCTAGAATGCTTTAAATACTTAGGAATACGTGTACATAGTGACAGATGTGAAAGACCAATTTGAAAGGTGTAATTCACTGATGAAAGAAATTTAGAGCAACCTAATTAAATGGAGAGCTACATCATGTTTAGCAGCTGGAAGATTAACCTGGTTATAGTGTTTGTTCTTCCAAAATCAAAGCATAAATTCCACACATTCTCCAAACCCCTGGTAGATTCTATGTAGGAAATGATAATCTGCTTCTATATTTGTAGTTGAAAATGCAAAAGACCTAGAACTGCTGAAGTCATTTTGAGAAAGAAAAAAATGCTAACGGTGGACTGTATTAGTTTGGAAGCATTGCTGTAACAAAATGCCCTGGCCAGGTGGCTTCAGCAGAAACGCATCCCCTTCCAGCTCTGGAACCTGGGTGTCAGAGCAAGGCGCCCTCAGGGTTGTCTTCTACCCTTGGGCTTGTGGATGGTGGCCTTCTCCTCCCAGTGTCATGATGTGGACTTCTCTATGCTCCTGTCTGTTCCTCGTGTGGCTGATGTCTAGAATCTCAAAAGTCTCATGTGTCCAGAGGCAGAGGTTTGGGAAGGTGATAGGATCATAAGTGGGTTAATCCACTGGTGAATCCACAGCTGAATGTGCTGTGTTGCAGTCAGGGTTTGCAAGAGAAACAGTTTGCTACTGGACACATAATTCTTAGGATTGTTTTATGATATTCACCCAAAGAGTCAAATGCAAAAGAGGGCAAGAGATCTGTCCACACACTAGAGACCCGAAGAATCTAGTTGAGGGCCTGGATCCCACAGCAATGTCCTGCACCAGTCCAGCTGAAGACCTTGAGCCCACAGCGGTGTCCCCCATGAGTCCCACTGGAGGCCTAGAGCCCATGACAATGGCTCACGCAGGCCTGTTTCAAGGATCTGTGCTGGGAAGGCCATAGGTCAGTGGTGGAAGCTAGAAAGTGCCAGCAGGATGAAGGACCTGTGCCAGCAGGCTGAGGGATCTGTGCTGGAGCCCGGAAGCGACGCTCAAAGTAAGGACCAGAGCTCCCCAGAAGAGAATTGTAGCCCTCCTCAGCAACAGTGAGGTCCTGAGCTCCTCCAATGGTGACAACAGCTGAGTTCCCATCAGGGAAGCCAGCGTGACAAGCTTCTCGGGGAGAATCAACAGCACACCACTGTCCCCTCCAGTTCTCTTTTGTGCTGTTGACAATGATCCTGAGGTGGGCCCTCCACACCCAGCACCATGCTGACTCAGTTCAGCTGGGTGTTACACGTTGACCATTAGTTAATCCATAACAGCCCACCCCTGGCCAATTTGAGAGACAGATTTCCTTAAACCATAGTGTCCAGTGGCAGATTGTGAAAAGTTAGCATGTCTTGGTCTATTCAGATTAATGTAACAATTACAAATATACAATTCTTATTGCACTCATTCCTGTACCAAAAGCAAAATATTCAAAGGGTGATCAAAAATCAAGGTCCAAACCAAAATACTGGGTGGGGGATGTAGCTCAGGGCCACAGTGCCTGCCTGGAAAGTGCAAAGTCCTGCGTTGATTCCCGGTACCCTCCCCCGAAAATACTTTGAGTAATTAACCTGATTACAAAATATCTAAAAACTACATTCACCTCAGTAAAAAGCTATTACAACGACAGTCCTTGCTTTCCATTCACTTTTAACAGTGGCATGGCAACACCAAGAAATGGATCTCCTGCATTTCGAACACTCTTCCCTTCAGGAGAAAGGCTTCAGTTCATTTTCCATCGCCCTGCTCCTTCTCAACAAGCACATTCCCTTGTGTGCCAACCTGGACACCCACAGCCCCGCTGGAGCCTTTCCTCTGGCCAAGTGCTTCGAATCGCCCCACTGGCTCTTTGCCCTCAGTTTTGAACATAGATCTGCCCAAAAGCTCTCAACAGTAACCGTGTCACTGTCCAAAAGTAGACTGCATTGATATTTTGCAGACCACTTTCCTGCCAAAGCACAACATACACCTGGGATCCAGCAGCCAGTGCAGTCCTCAGTAGAAGCCTCCTGTGCCTCATCTTTACCAGCAGCATCTCCATCAGTGCTCTGATTTTCCAGGCTTCAACCAGAGTCTCCCATCTAGTTTATAGCATAGAGGGGTTGCATCTTTGGCCACTCTCTCAAAGCCTTTCCAAAGTAATTTCCAAGGCTCTTAAGCCACATGCCCAGGCAACGTCACAGCAGTGACCCCCACTCATGGTACCGCTTAAGTCTGGGCTACTTTTCTTGTTGGTGGGACAAAATACCAGATGCCCAAAATTAAGCAAGGAAAGGGTTGTTTAGCTCAGTGTTTATAGAGGCTTCAGTCCATGATCTGCGGGCTCCAAAGCAGGGCAACAGTTCATGCCAGCAGAAGACAGCAAAAGCAGTAAGAACGAGGGAGGAGAGAGAGCAAGCCTTTCCCCTCTTTTATCGAGTGCAGGCTCCCTCCCCGAGGCCGGGTGCAGCACGCCCGCCCTTAACCCCAGCACTGGACCGTGGATCAGGCAGAAACTCCAGAAACCCACCCCATGACTGCATGAGGCTCTGGGGGAACATCCAGACACAAACCCACAAACCTTAACAAGCCGTTAGGAGGCGGGGCCTGGTTTGGAGAGATTCATTCTGGGGGTGTGGCCTGGAAGGGGCAGTCTCCCTCTCCAGCTCCTCCTTTCTGTCTCTGCTTGCTGGTCACCCTGCTATGAGCAACTTTCCTGTACCAGACCCTCCCACCAGGCTTTTCTGCCTTGGAGCGGGCCAAGCACAGACTGAACCTAGTGAGACCATGTGCCCAACTAATGCTCGCCTGCTTTCAGAAGCAGGTGTGGGGAGTTGTGTCTTAGTGACAGAAAATGCCTAAGACCCACCCCGCTTCTCAACTACTCTTACTAGTTTGAGGCCACCCTTGTGTCCTTGAACCATAATTACCTCCTAAATAAAGGCCTTAATGCCAAATACCAGCACATCCTCAGGTAAGGTCTTGACACACAAATTCAGTCTACGGTCAAAGAGCCTGACCCAGTTTGGGGGTGTGACTGGGTTTTGGGGCAGTGAAATGCTCCCAGGGAATCTCATAGGTGGCCACAATTGAGAACCACCAAACAGGGCCCAGCTGAGCCTCTGGAGGCCCTGCGGGCTTTGATGGCCGAGTGAGGCCAGCTGGACACCGAGGCTACTCTGTCAAAACTGCCCGATGAGCAGCGTTCCCTTCCCAAGCGTTTCCTACCCGTGGTCACCAACTACTGTGCTCAACCCAACGCCCTAAAAAGTGCACCAAAACGGAGAAGCTACGTCTATGGTTGCTGGGCCAGGGTCCCGGCTCGCTGGGGAGCTCTGTATGCACGCTGTGGGCTCTGCTGGTGCACCAGCCCAGGGCCCTCTGCGGTGCGCGGTCTGCCCCAGGCTCACTGCGTTCCTTCGTGTCCGAGGGAGGGCAGCGGCACCCTGGGTCCCCTCCCCGCTGCCAGCACCGTCGCAGCTGCATGTGGCGCGAGGCCCTGGCCCCACCACCTGCGAGTGACCTGGACTGGGGCGCTGCTCTCTCACGTTCCCACTGCAGCCCCGGCGCGCACAGCTCCCTGCCCACGTCCAGGCAGGAAGCAAGGGCTGCCGCGGGGAAGGAGAGGGGAGCGAGGCGAGGACCGGGGAACAGCAGCACCAGCCCCTGGCTGCTCCGTCTGTCCCCGTCCTGTCCCGTCCCCGCGCCTCTGGCTGCTCTGGAGATGCGCGGAACGCGGGCTGGGTCCCCGGGCTGGCGGCCCCTGGAAGGCTTTGGCTCCGGGCGGCAGACACTTGGAGACAGTTGCGCATTCCATTCTGCACAGTCATCTTCCTGTCCTCCCCGCCCCCTGAGGACATTTCCCGAAAAAGACAGCGCAGCGGGCGCCGCTAAGTGGGCGCCTTCGCCTCCTCCCCAGCGTGCCGGGAAGGGGCTGGGAGTGCGAGCGGGAAATCCGAACTCGGCGCAGATCGCCCAGCCCGCACCACGTGGGACGAAACTATGAAAAATACACCGGAAACTGTGCTCCTTTCACTTTGAGGCAAGAGCGTTACATCCGAGTGCACACCATTCGTTCACTGCGCGGTGATCCTTTCCTGCCGAGGACAGGAGGGGCGCGAGGGGCGACTTTGGACGCGCAGCCCCACCCTCTGGGTTTCCTGCACCCGCAGCCCCGGGCTACAGGTTAAACCCGCCCCTCTTCCGCCTTTGAAAATCTGAATTTCCCCAGCCCGCCTGTTGCTCAGCAAAAAATTAGCAGGCAGGCAGAGAACCAAAGAAATAGAACCCACTGTGGAGACAGTGAACAGACATGGATTCTGGCAGACACGGATTTCAGCAGTCACTGCAAATATATCCTGTCCGTCCAAGAAGGTAGAAGAGCCAGACAGGTAGCACATACCAGTAACCCCAGCGCTCTGAAAGGCTAAGGCCAGAGGACTGCAAGTCTGAGCCCAGCCCGGGCAATTCAACAAGAATTTGCCTCAAAATATTTTTTAAAAGTTAGGTGGGTGTGATGCCTCACGCCTGTAATTCTAGCCCTTAGGAGGATGAGGCAGAAGGACTGTTGTGAGTTTGAGACCAGCCTGAGCTACACGGCAAAACCCTGTCTCCAAAAACATTTATAAATTTAAAATAAATAAATTTAAAAAGAGCTGGGGGTGTAGCTCAGCCGTGGATTTAATCCTCAGTACTGAGAAGAAAAAAAAAAAGGGAAAATTGGTGTAAAAAATGGTAACACATCAGGTAGAGACCTAGAATGTTGGTGAAACCTAAAATGAGCTTCTAGAGTTGAAAATGACTGTCTGAGATGGAAAAATGCACTTTTTGGGATTAACAACAATCAAGGACGGGGAGATAGTGAACTTAGAACAGCAAGAGAAGATGGGCCGAAAGCACCACACAAGAAATGACGAAGGGTTTGAATAGTGTGTCGCTGAACTGCAAGATAACTTCAGGTTATCTGTAACTGGACACCACAGGAAAGTGGGGAGAAGGACAAGAAGAGACTGGAGTAAAAGATGTTTGAGATTTTACTTGATAAAAATCACAAACCCCAAATTTAAACTCAGTGAACCGGGGCTGGGGATATAGCTCAGTGGAATAAGAGCTTGCCTAGCAAGCGCAGGGTCCTGAGTTCGATCCCCAGTACCGCAAAAAAAAAAACAAACTATAAACTCAATGAACCGTAATCACCAGAAAACTACCCCAGAGCACATCATAGTCAGGTTGTTTAGAACCACTGAGAAGGAGAAAATGAAGCAATGAGACCAGGCATGGTGGGACACACCTATAATTCCAGTACTCAGGAGGCTGAGGCAGGAGGATCACTGCTAGTTGGAGGCCAGCCCACATAATGAGCTCAAGACCAGCCTGAACTACAGAACAAGACCCTGGTGGGAAAAAAAAAAGCGAAGCAATGACAAGAAGAGCACATTAACCCAGAAAAACAGAAGAAAAGTACAAAACGGCTGGGTATGGTAGAACACACCCCGTAATCTGCACTCAAAGGCTGAGACAGGAGCACTGTGAATTCAAAACCAGCCTGGGCAATTTAGGGACTCAGCAAGACCCTGTCTCAAAATAAAAAATAAAAAACGGTTAGGGATACAAAGGCCCTAAGTTCAGTCCCCAGTACTGCCCAAAATTTTTTTCTTTAAAAAAGAGAGAGAGAGAGAGAGAGAGACAGACTGTCACAGAGACCGTGATGGCTGGCTAGGAGGCAGGTACAGGCCCCCAGCCTCACTCGGTCTATAATTCCGTGTCCCGCCCTGCTCATCCCTCCTGCTCTCACAAACCCTCTCAAAGTCCCTCAGCACCAGTCCTTTATCCAGCTGCAAAAATAATTCCAGCAGTCTGGTCCCATGTCCACCTTTAACCTATCGATATTTATTTTCTGTGCCTCTCTTCCTACTGACTTACCCTCTTCCCGCTTCACCCCCACTGCCCCGGTGCAACCCAGTCTGTTAGCAGCAGGACAGTACAGTCACTAAGAGGCCCTTTTAATGTAAGTGATGTGTCTGGTTGCATCTGTTGATCTTGTTATAACTGGTAAAGATTTTCCCCTTGAAACACACGATCAGGTGCAACCCTATGAAACTGGGCAGGACAAAGGGGTGGATATATACCAAGCCGGGCATGGCGGCACACGCCTGTAATCGCAGCACTTGGGAGGCTGAGGCAGGAGGATCATTGCGAGTTTGAGACCAGCCTGGACTACAAAGTGAGCTCAAGGTCTGAACTGCATAGCGAGACCCTGTCTCAAAAAGACACACACACATACAAATTGCTGGGAAAGAAAAAAAACACCAAATATATATTCATATTAACAATAAAGTCTTTCCGCTGAAATTGATCCTCAACCATCAGCGTGTGCACGCACACAGAGGGAGAGAGAGAGAGGATAGAAACATGAGGGGAAAAAAGCATCAAAATGGCTTTACAAACTCCAAATTTCCCCAAAACAGATTGTTATGGTTGATACATTGTGTCAACTTGGGGAATCTAGAGGTTTAACTGAGTGACTCAGGAGGAAGCTGGGGTGCTTACTTTGTAAACATCCTGACCCTGTGGAAGAGGAGGGCGTGGAGATTGTGTAAGTGTTACACATCCCTGGGTGGGGGTAGCCTGTTTACAATGTAAGGGAAAAAAGGAGGCTGCTCGCAGCCATTCCTCCCTTTTGCTTGCGGTTTTTGCTGTGCTCTGCTGCCCTGAACAGTTTGCCCTCTTCTATGTGCCACTGTGCCCCAGTGGACCCAGCCAACTATGGACTAAAACCTCCACAAACTGTAAGCTAAATAAACCTTTCCTTCCTTCATTTTTGGCGTTGGGTATTTTGTCTCAGCAACGAGAGAAAAGTAACCAAGACACAGATCCAAGGAGTACTGATGGGAAGAAAATCAAAGACCAAATGGAAGAATTATATGAACTTCTAAAAGAAGAAACAGTGAAACTTGGAGAGCTCAAAGATGATGTAACTAAATAAATAATAGATTTGATTTTTAGAGGTCTGTGAACTTAAAGGCGATATTCATAAAAAACTAGCAGAGCTAACCAGGATGATTTGAAACATGAGTTAGCTTAGCAAGGAATTACAGTCCGTGAAAAGGTGCCAAACAGAAGAACAGAAAAGGAACGGTTCTGCGGAAAGTACGGGCTGCAGGGATACCTGGTGTACGCGGAGAGTGTCAGAACTAGAAGACAGGGCTGGTGCTCTTGCAATGTAATCAGAGGCTCCTTAAAACAAACAAGGTAATGGAAAACGGACCCAACCACTGCTGATGATGCAGAGAAGACTAAGGCCACTTGGAGCAAAAGTCGGAACACAGCATGAATGGCAAAAGAGAAGAAAAACCGTTTACAGAAATCATAGCAGAAAACTTTCCAAGTACGGAAAGAATACAAAATACAGGGAAATGATACACAAAGAGCCCCAGATGCCTATGATCAGGAAAGAACGTCTCTGTGACACATAGTGAAAACCTGAGAAGTCCAAACAAGAACAGGATCTCAAACTCTGTGAAGGATAACAACAACGACAACAAAACAAAACAAATCAATTATAAAGGAAAACCCAGCTGGGTGCAGTGGCCCATACCTATATAATCCCAGCACTCTGGAGGCTGAGGCAGGAGTGTCATCATGATTTCAAGGCCAGCCTCAGCTACACAGTGTGCTCAAGGCTGGCCTGAACTACATAGAGAGACCCTCTCTAAAAAACAAACAAAAGGTAAACCCACTAGGATTACAGTAGACTTCTCAGAACAAACCCTAAAGGTCAGTAGAGCTTGGAGTGAAGGGTCTAAAACCCTTCAAGCAAACAACTTTCAACTGAGGATAATATATCTTGCAAAATGATTTTTCAAAGTTGGTGCATGAATGGGATCACCCATGACAAAGAGCACATTAAGAAAATTGTGACCACCAAACCAGCACTCCAAAAAACTCTCAAGGGTGTCCTAGACAGAGACAGTGAAGCCAAAAAGGCCAGCATGTCTGATGGAATGAGCACATCAAGCAGGGTGAGGAGTTCAGCAAAAGGGAAGAAATAAGGAATCAGCAATAGAAAAATAATGGAAAAGACAGGTAGAAATCAAAGCCTTTCAATAATAACTCTCAGTGTAAATGTTTCAATGCCCCAATCAGGAGATACAGATTGGCAGACTAAATACAAACACACAAAATGATACCTGCATACAAGAAATGAATTCACACACACAAAAAAAAGAAATGAATTCACTTCAAAAAGAAATTCATAGACTGAAAATAAAGGGGTGGAAAACTATATTTCATACAGTGGAAGCAAGCAGAGTAGCTATCCTATTTTCAAACAAAGGGGACATTATGGAAAAACCAACAGAAGAGGTCAAGAAAGTCACTGTGTATTGGTTAAGTAAACAATTCAATGGAAAGAGATACCAATTGTAAATATGTATGTACCAAGTACCCATGCACACAACTTCATAAAATAAACACTACTGGACATAAAAGATCAGATGTATCAACACAGTCATAGTAAAAAAAGCTAAAAAAAAATAAACAAATGGATTTGAAAGATATAAGCAGAGTGTTCCACCGACAACAGAATACACATTTGTCTCAGCAGTGCATGGAAATTTTTCCAAAATAGACCACATACTAGCCCATAAAGAATAAAAAATAAAAAAGTGTCAGAATTATCTCACATGTGTTGTTAGATCACACTGCAGTGAAACTAGAAATCACTGGTAAAAGAAACTACATAAAATTTGCATCTACCTGGAGATTAAACAATACATTCTTGAATAATCAATGGGTCACAGAAAAAAAAAAGAAATTAAGCAGGTCCTAAAATCAAATGATAATGCCAGTATAACATGCTAGAACCAATGGGACACACTGAGAACAGTCCAAAGAGGGAAATTTGTTGCTGCAATGCCCACATATCAGAAAAATAGAGCAAGTCAAAATAAATAACCTAGCGATACTCCTCAAAGTCTTTGGAAGACATGCAACCCCAATCCAAAACTAGCACCAGGAAGGAAATTGTAAAAATCAGAGGAGAAGTTAATGAAATAGAGATTTAAAAAAAATAATAGAAGGAATCAACAAACCGGTCCTTCGAGAGAATGAAGAAGGAGGACACGGTGGCACAGGCCTACACCCAGCACTTAAAAACTGAGGATCACTATGAGATCAAGCACATGGGCTACAAAGTGAGTTTAATACCAGCCTGAACTACACAGTGAGACCCTGTCCAAAAAAAAGAAAGAAAGAAAGCGAGAACGAAACAACAAGTACACAATAGAGAAACCTTTGGCCAAGCTTTCCAGGAGGAAACACTCATATTAAACAATCTGAGCTATCCAAGAACAGGCAATAAAATTGAGGCATTCATAAAAACTACCTTCAAACTAGGGAAAGCCAAAGACGTATTGGATTCGCCACTGTATTTTTAAAGAAATTCAAGAAAGATTTAATGTCAATACCTCTCAAACTCTTTAATACAAGTGAAATGGAAGGATTATTGTCAGTCACTCCTGGAAGCTGGCGTTATTACCCCAGTCCCCAAACCAGAAAAGCAGACAACTGAAAAAGGGAGCTACAGACCAGTATCTGCAGCCTGCGGGGCAGGACACAAACCTTTTCACAAAGGCACATTATTGTGGGTATATAATATCCACCTTTACTCTTTAGAATATTTCTATTGAGTTATTAATTTTAATTTTATAAATTTTACATTAAACAATGAGTACTTCACAAGAAAAATATCAAAATATAAAGTATTGAATTTTTAATGTATTGGGTGTTTACAAAAAACAATCAAAATTTTCAACATAGACTTTTTTGGTATGTTCTAAGTCTAAAAAAACACAAATTCTTATATGAACTACAGTGAAAATACCAATAGCACTTTACAAAAAAAAATCTTTTTACTTCTATTATTACGCTTAAGGCAGTCTGTGGGATCGACTGCTGTGACTGTACCTGACCATGTGGTTCAAGAGCCTTTGGGAATGGCTTGTGGGAAGAGTTTGGAAAGGTTTGGAAATGTCACCTAAGAGAGGAATGGTGGAATGCCTTAGACTGTTTTGTGTGGGAGATTCTGGTCAGAGCTCTGAAGACCAGAAAACCAGTAAAGACTGGGGTAAGGAGGTTTCTGCTGAGGAGGAGTGCATTGGGTGTTGGAGTCCAGGTAATGTGTGTTATGGCTTGGCAGAAAGCTTCTCTGCTCATGTCCAGAGACTTTCCCTAAAACTGAGATTAAGGGTGGTGGACTAATCATTCTGGCAGAAGAAATTTCAAACCAGTCAAATATTGAGCTTGTGGCATGGCTATTGTTGGGGGCTTTTAGCCAGATTTATGATGAGAATCAAAAGCAAAGAGCCCAGAAGGATAATTTAAAATGCTGTAAGTCGGGCCAGAAAGGAAGGTCCAGTAAAGCTGTGGACTGCAAAGATGAAGCTGAGGAGATAGATCTCCACTGCTGAGGAAGAGGAAAATATGGAAGATGGCCTGAGGGCATCACAAAAGGGCAGCAAGTCTCCACCCTTCGCAGCTTTCAACTTGCAAAAGGGAGGAACTCTTCTCTGAGGAGAAAGTTGCAGAGCGTCGTGTTCCAGAATGGCAGCAGCACAGAGAATTTCGTTCCTCAGAACTGGATTCAGAGTACCTAGCCAACAAGCACTCAGTGCCTACAGCCAAGAGACAGGGAAGCCTGACTACTGCTCCAGGTGGCAGCAGATATTGACAGCATCCATGTGGTGCTGGTTTTAGGTACATGCAAAATGCAAGAGTTTTGGGTTAAGAAGGCTTCCACCCAGATTTCAGAAGGCCCGTGAGGCCAGGCAGCGTGCCCCTGAGAGGGCAATGTGTGAGGCTGTGAGTGTGAACCAACGGTGCCGTGGAGACCCTAGAAGTGAGGAGAAGCCAGGAATGTGGATCATCTGAGGAAAACTGCAAGGAGGAGAAGGATGGGCACAAGAGAGGAGCCAGGGAGCTACAACCACCAGAAGTGTCATAAGAATGGAAACATAAAGCCCTTTGGAGCTCACAATTTGCCACAGATTGCTTCAGATACTGCACATGGAACTACAGGACTTACAGTTTGCCCTGCTGTAGTTTGGACTTGCTTTGGTCCTAATCCTTTGCATCCACCTTTTTGCTGTTGTTGATTTGGTGTCTTTCACTGCCATGAATAGCTACCCCTCTGTCATGCCACCCTGCTTTGGAGCCAACTGATTATGAACTGAAACATCTACAAACTGTGAGCTAAATAAATTGTTCCTACCTTAATTTTTGGCATCAAGTATTTTGTCGCAGCAATCAGAAAAAAATAACTAAGATAAAAGTCTTTTATGTAAACTACAGTGAAAATACTAAGTAGCCAGTTGTGGTGGCACACACCTGTAATCCCAGCACTCAGGAGGCTGAGGCAGGAGGATCATTGTGAGTTCGAAGCCAGCGTGGGCTACAAAAGAGCTCAAGCCCAGCCTGAACTGCATAGCAAGACCCTGTCTCAAAAATAATACTAACAGCTCTTTACTAAAAGAAAAAAAACTTTACTTCAATTATTACGCATAAAGCAGACTGCATGCATGACAGCATGCTCCATAAACATGCGCCACTTACACTGACAGCATATATGTTTTGCTTTCTTGGCTTTTTTGTAGGATGTACTTGATATCTTGCTGATCTTGCTGTTTTGTCAGAAGGTGTAGTTAACATGAACATAAAATATTAATAAAACAAAGTATTAAATTCTCATGTATTCCACACTTAGAATAAACATTGTTTTCACAGCAGTTATGTATTTGGTCACAAAACCTAAAGGATAACATCAGAAATAAATTCCTGCATGAATTACAGTGAAAATACCAATAGAAGTCTACAACAAAAATAATCTTTGCTTCAATTGTCACACCCAAGGTGGTCTTCACGTAGGACAACTACACACTCTGTGCACACAGCTCACTTGCACTGACAGCACGTGTGCTCACCTTTCCTTTCCCAGGCAGCAGGCTGTTTGTGTCATTGCTCTTGTTTTTTGGTTCTGTCAGGAGCTTCCTACTGTATTTCACAGTATGCACTTAGCAGGAAAATAAGATCAACACATTAAAACATAAAATATGTAATGAGTGCTTAAAATAGACATCAACATTTTCACATCAGCTTATAAAACCTTAAAGGGTAACATCAGAAATAAAAACCTATGTCAACTACAATGTAAATACAAAGGCCTGCCACGGTAATAGTCTTTGCTTTAACTGTCACACTCAAGGCAATCTTCACGCATGAAAGCTGCATGTTCCATCCACGAGTGTTGCTTACACTCATAGTGCATATGGTTTGTTTTCCTATACTTTTCTGTAAGGAACAGTTGACATCTTTGGTTTTCCTGCTGACGTACTAGGTTTTTGTGATGTTGCACCGGCCTGTTCACCTGTCAGCTCACCAATGTGGTCCACAATTTTTTTGTGCAGTTCCCTGGGCAGAAGCATTTTGTTTTTCCTCTGCTGTAAATGATTTCTTACATTCTCCAGTCTATTCCTCTCAGAAAAATTCCCTGTGATATTTTGTACTTTTTATTTTCTTTGCAAACTACCAAACTATTTATGCCATACATGTTTAGGATTGAGCAAAACGCAACCATTTCGCAATGCTTTGTGTTTCAAGTGACATCATAGTTGCTGCATAACTTATGAACAACATCTTCTCCATCTTTGGTTTTGTTGTAGAAAGTTCCCATCTCAGATATCCACTTTCTTGAGGTTTCCCTATCAATACTTCCATCACGCTGCAGTGTTGATATCCACAGTACCAGTTTGTTTTTCTTACCATATGTGAGGTCAATGTTACATTTTTCTGAAAGATTATTTTGTTGTAAAGTTCTATTGGTATTTTCATTGCAGTTTATGTATAATCCAAAGATTGTATTAGACAAATTTTTTGTTTTGAAATTGTAACATTTCATTTAGAAGTTCTGCTTTTCTCTGTGTACAGTATCTGTACTTGTCAGTTTGTGCTCTTAGCAAATGTAACATCCATTGGAAACTAGTAAACCAATTGTCGAATGTCCCACTTAGCTTAGTTTGGGGGATGGGAGCAACAAGTCTGCTCATATCATTTGGTTTATTACTACACAAATGTGGACCCGCTGTTTGAGTTCCAGGATAAATTTCTAAATTGAAAGCATAATAAGTCTTTGCATCTACAAGGGCATATTTATTATGCCATAATTTGAAAACTTTTTGGGAACATACTGCCTGAAGCTACAGTGATCATGAAATGCTGCAAGGTGTTCATCAGTAGTCATGTATTCATGTGATGCGTAAATTGCTTGACAATTACCCGCAAATCTCTCAAACCATGAGCAGATAGTCCAGTTTATCAGTTCTTTCTCTTTCATGGTGGCTGGTTTTGTCATTTAACCTCCGGTAATTTTGAAGGAAATCAAATCCCTTTAGTGTCATTCTTAGTCTATAAACCTGAAGCCTACACCCATCACCTGCCATAAGTCCTTTACATTCCTGTGATTACCATTGGAATGCCCTGGTAAGTAGAGCTGAACTACCAATGCTTTCAGTTCAGCTAGTGAGGTATCAAAATAATTACACTTTTGAGTATGGCTATTGGTACATATAGAACACTTTACTTGTATTTCAGCATTTGTGTATTTCACAACACCTTGAAGCATTTTCTCTGTTTTAGGATTTCCAACACTAAATGGCATTGGCAGTGTTCCACCCAATATATTTCACCCCTGCCGAGATCCTCACCGAATTTTCAGACCTCATTCTAACACTGGGTCATTCCATTTGGTTGTGTGACTATTTTGTACCATTTCTACTAGTCAAGTATGTACTCACATTGCCGTATTCTTTGCCAACTGCATCGAGGAGGTCTGCATCCCATGTGTCTATATCAGGTGATTCTTGGTCCCTTTTGCTGTCATAGAAACTTTGGGTCACATGGGCAATGTCAAAGTCATTATCATTTTCATCATCCGTGTGTGAATGATCTGATGATTCACTTTCTACCTCCTCCAAGACTTGCAAATCTTGTTTTTCATGTATCATTGTACTGAATTGAGCTACTTCTACCAGAAAAATCAAAAGAAAACTTTGTTAAAAAATAGATCCTAAATGCACAGAAATTTAGCAATGAGCATTTCATGGGCAAAACTCACCTATTGCTGCTTTGGATCTCCTGTACAGATCTTGCCATTTGTGTACCAAGTGGGTGACTCCACAATGTGTTTTTGGTTTCCCCAGTTGTACCACATTCCATTTATGGTACAGTACATGTTTACAGAACAGAAGAGTGATGGGGTATATTTTACCCCATGGGATATTCAGGTAAACATATGCAAAACCTGTTGGAGCATTATGTGGGTAAAAATCCCACTTTGATACTTTTCCACACAGGCACGTACCTTGTAATTTGTCATACTGAGTGAGTAAAGACTGCTTTCTGTGTCTCTCAGATACAAGTACTGGGAGCCACAGCCAGCTACTATTGTGCTAAAGTAAACATTTGTAGTAGAAAAGTATGGGATGTTATGTCCATTGGGTTATGTCCCACGGGTTAATGAAAACAAGTGTGGAAATCTTCAACAAGATCCTGGCAAACAGAATGCAACAGATCATCAAAAAGATCACATGTCGTGACCAAATAGGCTTCACTCCAGGGATGCAAGGATGGCTCAACACACATAGCAAATGTAATATACGACATAAACAGAAGCAAGCACAAAAATCACGCAGTCATTTCAATAGACACAGAAAAGGCCTTTGACAAAATTAAACATCCTTCCATGCTAAAAACCCTGAAGAAAATAGGTATAGAAGGACCTTATCTCAAATTGATAAATGCCATTTATGACAAACTTATTGCCTCTATTATATTAAATGGGGAAGAACTAAAAGCTCTGAAAAATGAAAAGGGCTAGAGATATAGTTCAGTGTAATGGTTCTGCATTTACTCCCCCTCAGTACCACCACCACTTTAAAAAGAAAAGATTGCAAGAAAAGATAACATAGACTAATATTTCTCAAGGACGTAGTACATTCTTTTTAAAAATTACATTATTAGAAATAATTAGAAGGGTGAGGGGACAACCCACAGATTGACAGAAAATATTTATAGACCAAACATCTAATAGGGCCTTAATTTCTAAAATATATTAGGAACGTTAAAGAAACAAGAAAACAACCCTATTTAAAAATGGGCAAAGGACTTGAGCAGCTATTTCTCAGAAGAACACATACAATTGGCCTATGGCTTATGCAGGAATTATTAAGGGAATGCAAACTAAAACCACAGTGAGATAACATTACCTTACAACTGTTTGAATAGCTATTATAAAAAAAATGAAGGGGCTGGGGATATAGCTCAGTGGAATAAGTGCCAGCCTGGCAAGTGCAAGGTCCTGAGTTCAATCCCCAGTACCACCAAAAAAAAAAAAAAAAAATGAAGGACATCAAACGTTGGCAATGATGTGAAGGAAAGAGGATGCTTGCACGCTGGGAATTTTAGCACAGCCATTGTGGAGAACAGTGTGAAGGCTGGCCATGAATCTAGTGCTGGAACTATTATGTTATCCACGATCCCACTTTCAGGTGTCTATCCAAGGGAGTGGAAGTCGCTATGTGGAAGAGCTGTCTGCACTCGCCTGTTCACCACAGCACTTTTTATACGGATCATTTTCTTTATTAGTCCATGTTTGTAGGACACAGTGTTTAGTGTGGAGTTGGTCCATGTATGTGGCACATCTGCATTTTTTTTTGTAATCAGCAAGACAATAAAATTAACCCACTGGGGGTATAGCTCAGCTGCACAAGCACTGGCCTGGCAAGCACAAGATCCTGAGTTTGATTCCTGGTACCAAACATAAAAAAAAAATAAATAAAACTAACTTGACTGTTCATCACTGGATGAATGGATGAAGAATATTTGGAATCTTATGAAATACAGTCATCCTTTTCTATTCAAGGTTCACTTAATGTGGCTTCACTGCATTGCAGGATTTAAAAAAAATATATCTAATTCTGTGTCACAGAGTTTTCTCTGTATCGTGGGATTTGGGGGCATATAGGTACTTATATAATATTTATGACTTTAATTATTTTTGCCTAAAAATTTAAAACAATGCAAGAACCCTAAAAATGTTCATTCAAACATATTAAAAGAATATTAAATTGAAATAAATACAATATGTATTTCATCAGCAGATGAATACCGTACTGTACACAAGGGAAATGCAGTGCACCGCTACCGCTTGCACAAGTTTGCCAACGTGAGATTGTACACAGCACACCATCACACTCGGCTGGTGGAATGGAAGACAGCCAGCCACAGGACTGTGTTCTGTATCCTGTGCGCTGATTGGCTTAGCGACCATAGCATCTGTTTGCTCTCCCATGCTGTGCCCTACATTCAGCATCTCTCTTGTGCTTAAGCGCATATGAAGTGCTTGTAAGAGTGTGGGAAAGGTTAATAAGAGAGTGGGAAAGCTGGGTGACTGTAATTAATGATAATGCGTTGCTTATTTCAAAATAACTAGGAGGGTATATTTCAAATATTTCACCACAAGAAATTTGAGAGTTAACAGATATACTAATTAGCTTGATTTGACAGTTCCACACTGTGTACATATAAGTATGTTTTGCCAACAAAAATATTAATTTAAAAACTAGAAAATTGGATCTAACACCATTTTTAAATGGCAAAATGGAGTACAGTACTACCTCGGTTCATGAATGTTCCTGTTCATGAGCAATTAGGTTCACAAACAGAAGTATTTTGGTTGGCGAGCTCCACGTGGGGTGAGAGGCACAGCCGCAGCCATCTTTCTCAAATGGACATGAATGCCGTCTTCTTCCCCAGAATCGTGGGGCAAGTTAAATTTGTGAACTGAGGCACCACTGCATTAGCTCTGAAAAGTAGGTTTGGGTTAACATTATTAATATAATTTATCATGCTAACATTAGATAAAAACTATACAGTTATCCAAATTGATGCAGGAAAAGTGTCCTCTTTCTTTTCTCTTTTCTTTCTTTCTTTCTCTCTTGTTTTCTTTCATTCTTTCTTTCTTTTCTTTTTTTTTTTCAAGATGAGTCTGGCTAAGTTGCCCAGGCTGGGCTCAGACTCATGATTCTTCTGCCTCAGCTTCTCAAAGCATTAGAATTACAGGTGGAACCACGATGTGTGGACAGAAAAAGCATTTGAAAAATCCAACATTGACTTCTTTTTACATTTTTTTTATTTTAAAAATAAAAGAAGAAAACATATTAACGAAAAGACATCCATTTACAAAATAGCATAAGAACAACACAAACAATACAGAGTTACAGACAAAGCGGTAGGAAATTAACAATGGTTGTTGTATTACCTATTGATATCTTCAAAGTGGTGTCTCAGGAAAACAAACAGAGACAAGCAGTAATGATCAAACAAGTAATCACTAACTGTTCTTTTCAGTAAAGCAATAGGAGACATAGTACGACTGTTAGTTACCCAACACTGACTTCTAATACAAAGTTTCAGCAGGTGTTGGGGAAGTGGATCAGGGGTAGAAAGTTTGCATAATATGTAAAAGGCCCTGGGTCCAATCCCTAGTCCTGCCAAAAAACAGGAGCAAACATCAAAAATCTCAGCGAAGCAGGGCTGTGGAAGAAGTTCTTCAGCATGATAACGGGAACCTACAAAAATCCAATAGTTACCTAAATTTTAGAATTTTTTTTCTAATTCCATGAAAAATGTTGGTATTTTAATAGGAGTGACGTTAAATCCGTAGATCACGTGTAACAATATTTCGGCTATCGAAGAGCAGGGGGTGTGTTTCCACAGTCTAAGGTCTTGTTCAATTTCTTTTTCAGAGTTCTGCAGTTTTCACTGTAGAGATTTTCACCTCCTCGGTTAGGTTGATTCCTTGGGATGTCATTTTTTCAAAACTAATATGAGTGGGAAAGTTTTCTTTTTTTTCCTCCAACCAGATCTTATTGGTACAGTTTAGATGCTCACAAGGATCAGACTCATCAGAGAGAATCTGTACCTGTGCACGACGTAGCTTGATTCTTATTCCTCCATTCCCTTCCCTTCGGATCCTCCTTCCCGTCCCATTTACAAAAGCTTTGTTTTCATTTTCCTCCTTCTTTTCTCATTTCTTTTTACTTTCTTTCCTTCCCCCTCCCACTTGAACATTTTCTTCCCATTTCACAACACCTATTATACATCTTGGTCCTTATTTACACTTTTGGTTTCTTACACTAGAGAAACAATGTGGCATTTACATATGTGTCCAATTTATTTCACTTAAGAGTATCGTCTCAAAATGCATCCATTTACCTAAATATGTCTCAAGCTTATCCTTCTTTATGGCTGAGTAGTACTCCATTGTATAAAAAATCTTTATGCAGTCATCAGTTGATAGGCATTAGGGCTGTTACCAAGATTTAGCTACTATAAGCCCTGCTGCTATAAACATGGGTGTGCATATATTGCTGTGGCATGATGCTTTTAATTTGGGGGTAAGATACCAAGAAGGGGGATAACTGGGTCAAATGGAACTTCTAGTCGTAGTTTTTTGAGGACTCTCCACACTGATTTCCACAGTGGTTGCAGATAGTTTTCTCAATTTCTGTCTCAGTGGGTTTGTTATTAGTGTATAAGAATGTTATTGATTTTTGCATGTTGAATTTTTTTCTTTGTTTTTTTGAGACAGAGTCTCACTATATAGTTCAGGCTGGCCTTGAACTTTCTTATGTAGCCCAGGCTGGACTCATACTTACCATGATTCTCCTGCCTCAGCCTCCTGAGAGCTGGGATTACAGGCATGGACCACCATACCTAACACAGTGTGCTGATTTTTAAGTCTGCCAGAAGCAGTCTGTCAAAGCAGTCCTGAGCCAACAGAACACAGCAGGAGGTATCACAGTACCAGACTTCAAGTTATACTGAAAGTCTATGGTAACAAAAACAGCACACCACTGGCACAAAAACAGACAGGCTGGCCTGGGGACTCGAACAGAAGACAGTGCTAATCCCACGGGCCTCCAGCCATCTGATTTTTGACAAAAGGGCCAAAAACATATGTTGGAGAGAAGACATCCTCTTTAACAAACAAAGCTAGGAAAACTGGGTATCCATGTGTGGGATACTGACAATATATCCACCCCTACCTCTGTACTAAACTAAAATCAAAACGAGCCAAAGACCTGCATGTAAAGATAGAAACTTTGAAACTGATGAAAGATAATGACCCAATTTTTAAAAGGGGCAAATGAACTGAATAGGCACTTCTTAGAAGAAGTACAAACTCCCACCAAGTACACGAAAAGTGTGCATGACCTCCAGCCAGGAGGAAATGCAAATCCTATCCCACAGCATGGCGGCCATCAAGAGCACAAGAAGCAAGGAAGGCTGTAATGTTGTGTTGAAAAAGGAGCCCTGCTCATCAGAGGGGATGTAAAATAGTACAGACACTATAAAAATCACCGTGGGGATTCCTGAACAAAATAAAAATAGAAATTTCATTTAATCCAGCTATACCTCCCCCGGGTATATTTTAAAGAGTTAGAGACCTCATACAATAGTGATACGGGCATATCCATGTTTATGGAAGCTTGATTCACAATAGCTAAGCTCTTGAAATAGCCTAAATGGATAAAAAATGTGGTATATCTACACGATGGAATATTATAGAGCCATAAAGAAGAACAGACTCATGTTGTCTGCAGGAAAATGGATCAAACTTGAGACCATAATTTTAAGTGAAATAAGTCACACAGAATGTAAAATAGCTCATGGTTTCTCTAAAATATAAATACATAAAATCATAAAATAAAGTAGAGATAATAGGAAACAAACAAGCAAAAATAACCCCAGCTTCTCTGGAGATAAGAAGGGAGTCAGGGAGGAGAGCTTAGGGAGGGTTGAAACAGTCAGCATTGACTTCCGGGAAGATGGCGACCGGGTAGGCAGCAGAGAGAGAACCTCCCAGAGGATTACCACCCAAACAATGAAATATAGCAATATGAAGACAGAAATGAGGACTTCCGGGAAGAAGACGACCAGCCGAGAGAGCGAGTGTGGAGGGAAGAATGGCTTCAGCTCCTGAACCCGACAGAGAACGCGCTACTGGGACAAAC
>PVLD010027409.1:0-20821 GCA_004027595.1 Dinomys branickii | reverse complement strand
GAGAGGAGAGGAGAGCAGAGGGGAGGGGAGGGGAGGGGAGGAGGAAAAAAGGAGAAAAAGGAGGAAAAAGGAAAGAAATATGCATGCTGACTGAATCCCTAACTGACACTCTAAGGAGTTCAAGGGATTCAAAAACTGTACAAAAACGAAATGGAGCAGTTCCGTTATCATGGAAAGATAACGGAAATTCAAATGCTGTGGTCAATGTGGCCACCTAACCAGGGATGATGACCAAGGGCAGAGGGGTGTTGTGCAGAATACTCACTCATCTTTTGTGTTTTCGCAGGGACCCTTCCCAGCTGCACTCTCTTGGGTGCCAGTGATGCACACTGAACTCCACACTCAGCTCAGGAGGGCTCAGACCCACTGCAGAGCCCAGGGACCCTGTATGGCAGCTGGACAACTGACTCTCTTGAAAGGCTTTCCACTTTGCACTAGCACATGCAGTATTTTGTGGCATTAAATGCCTCTAGAAGCAAAGGATAGGTTTATACAAGCACCCACACACCTCTCTCCCTGACAAAACATCATTCACACACAAAAATAAAGCCAATGCCAACAGAATAAATTTAAACATGAGATTTTTGTGAAGAAAACATACATTACAGAAATACATACATGAAATTGCAACTGAAATATATCCTAAGAATAATAATTCAGGAAGACACAAGAAGCTCCTTCTTCTAAACTTTTAGAATCCAGCCTAACACTGACTTATTAAGTTTGTCATTGTTGAACACAGAAAAATGAGAGCTTTTCTACATTTGACTGAAAATCTTTGCATTTCTACCAGTCTGAAATAGAAACTTGCAATTAAATCAATTAAGCAATGAAAATCAAATATTCCATTAAAATCTAATTTTCCTCATATCTGATTGGTTGCAACTCAACTGAGCTGGAAACAGATGAGCAAGGCAAAATGACTCCAAGTCTGAGACGTGGAGACAGGAGGAAAAGAAAATGTTAAACATGTTCATAGAAAATTTAATCAGGGCATTTTATTTTTCTTCTGCTTGTGTAAGTTTAACCATTAGGGGTTCCCCAAACATAGGCCTTCAGAACTAATGCTGCTGGTTGAAAGCAGCATAGCAAGGTCCCTTTCTCCTCTGCTTTCTTTCTGCAATCATGTCCTTGAAGTTTCTTTTGCCCTTTGCAGGATTTGAAAGGGCGAGTCCAGGCTCCTATTCAGACGGAGCTGTGTGTCTATGTACACTCCAGCACGCCTGAAATTCAGTTGCACCGACTGACAGTCAGATTGAAATTGGCTATGTTTGCTGATTCAAGGAGTTGCTGGAGCCCAATGTGTCAAGGAGGGATTTATTCTTCTTAGTAGCAAAATGGAGATGTCTCTTGGGGATTTGGGGAAAAGAACATGCCAGCTGGCTTAAATATGCTTTCTTCTCTGTTCTTACAGGTGATATGAACTAGATACTTCCCTACCAGCAGTCACCTCATGGGCAGAAGGCTGAATTTCCAGATAAAAAGTAGGAAATGACCCCATGTGTTCCTCAAACATTAAGACAGTCAGGAGAAGACAATAACCTATAAGAAAGATGATTTTCCAAGGTTTGAAACACCAGTATGCTCAGACCGGATGCTCAAATTAAACAAAAGATGAAGCGGGAATTTGTGAAATGTAATACATAAATATAGAAAGAGATTTTAAAAAAGAAAAACGTCAAGGATCATAGTATCTTTCCAAATTTAAACCTGAAGTTACCATTGGCCAGTATTTCTCAGATGGCTGTTTAGAATTCAATTGTCAAAACTATTTTTAAAGCCAAACTGTTGAGATCTTCTGCAGAGCTATGCACATCTTTGGTGGTTTTCGCCCCAAATTAGGTGAATCTGTGAAAGCCAAAAGAACCATGGAAGATTTCCAAGTGGCCCTGGAAGCGTGTTTTACATGAACATGTGTGTGGCCGTGCACATGCCCACCCATGACTGTGACCTAGAAAAGGAGGGGTAGCGTTTAATTCAATTGTACTAGTACCTTCCAGAAAGGTGAGGGATGGTAAATGTGTGATTTCAATACTGAAAATTTAAAAAAAGTCATTTATAAGAATTTTCTTTGCTTTAACACTCACACTGCCTCCAAGCACCTGTCTTTTCTGAGCAGTTGGAACAGGGTGGAAGAGGAGGAGGAGGAGCAGAGAAAGACAGAAGTTCCTCTGAGCATAAACTACCCCTCTTGAGTTTCTTATCCCTCCCACCCTCAGTGAGCCCACTCCAGTTTTGTTCAAATTGATAGTGGTCAGAATACAGGCTCTGGGGCTAGAAATGGCTGGGTCTGAACCCCAGCTGTTTGCCAGTTTGGTGCCCTTGGGAATATTAATTAACCTCTCTGTGCCTCTGTTTCCTCATTTGTCAAATGCAACAAACAAACAATAACAGTACAGCCAGGCGTGGTGGCGCACGCCTCTAATACCAGCACTAGGGAGGCTGAGACAGGAGGATCTCTGTGAGCTCGAGGCCAGCCTGGGCTACAAAGTGAGCTGAAGGCCAGTCTGAACTGCATAGGGAGACCCTGTCTCAAAGAGACACAACAACAACAATAACAACAACAAATCGGTAACAGTACATAAGCCCTAGGGTCGATAAGACAAATAAACATAGAGCAATTTGAGATCGCTCTGTCTAAGCCTCTGATCAGAACTGTCAGAAAACTGATGAAAATAATCAGACTCTTTTTGAAAAACACATACGCTTATGTCTTTCCAAGGAGTTTGACTGGGTTAGCAGAATCAATATTTAGAACATAACATATCCAGCTATCGTGTTGGGGAACAGTTATTTCCATTTAACCATTTTTAAGGCAAGCCCAGAGCAGTGTCATTTAGAATTGGGATAATTAATATATATATTTTTTTGTCTGAAGAGTTGGAGGGGGGCAGTGCCACAGAGACACTGGTGCAATGGCTATGACGGTGGTGGTAATTTGGGACAAAAACCTAAATTATTCCAAGGGCAAGTCCATATGCCCTGTTGAATGATCCCCAAGCACTGCTTCCCATGAGAATCAAGCCTTGTAAGGAGAACTCCTCCCCGCATGCCACCCTGTTGTCAGACTTGAAGAGAACCCTGCCACTTTGACAGGAGACCCCCATCTCGCCCTTCATCTCTCCCTCTCAGGGAGACACTGGGCTCTGTCCAGCCTGCCCTGCCCACCTGGAATCTTCTAGGCCTTTCCACCACAATACTGCTATAGAAAAGTCCGTGTGAAGAGGGAGACTTTGGTATTTAGCCCCATCCATCAATGTCAACCCTACTTTCCCCTCTACCCCAACCAGCTTGGTCCATTTACCTAAAAGCTGAATAGCCTAAATGGATGGGTTTTGTGCTAGTCTCATTAGAAAGGGAAATGAGCCAGGCACTGTTCAGCTGTGCAGAAGGCATGCTGGCCCTGAAAGCCAAGCTGCCCCCTGCCCCCCACCTTTTCTTTGTCACAGATGACGTTCATGATCCCTTTAACAGTTCTTAAAGGGTAACTATCCACTCTCTTCTTCGTAAGGATCACAAGCTCCCCTTCCCTCCCCTTCATCTCACTTCCCAGCCCAGAGCTGGGCACAGGCCAGGGTGGGAGATTTCAATGGCGGCCACACCCTTTAATGCCTCCTGGACCTCCAGAGTTTGCTTTTGAGAAATGATGGCCACTTACTACCATAGTCTCCAAGATGTCAATTCCTGCGTGTCCGCCATACCTGTTTATGCCCCCATCCCCTGGCCCTGCATCCTGCTACACAGGTCTACTGTCAGCTCCTGAGAGTCTGAGGCTCTCTGTTCCCACAGTGCTAGGGCTTTCTGTGTGTCTGGAATGGTCCTCCATACCCTTCGTAAATTTACAACTTTTCAATCTCTAGTTTTCAGCTCTTGACTCACTTCCCCAGCAAAACCTTCTCGGATCCCATTACGTTTCTGTCTTTCAAAGCATTTTATGCATCCTGTAATTATATTTTTATTGGTCACTTGTATGATTGATGTCATGTTTCACTACTACAGTGCACTTCAGTTCCATGGAGAAGGACCCACATCTCATTCATTCATTGATTTGCTCATCACACATTATTAACATGCCATTGTACACCAGCATTACCATAGTGCCTGGCAGCTAGTAGGTGTTTAGTAAGTCATTGTCAAATGAATGACTTTCATGCCACCATGAGAAGCTAAGCTGTTAACAGTGTTTAAGATTGTAATTCTATTTATCTATCACATTCTGTCTCCTTAGAGACAGCATAAGAATAAATCTCGGTCTTATATACAATAAATATTTATAGCACACCTGGTATGAACCAGGTTTCACAAACAAACTAGTCATGCTGCTACCCCAGTGCTGCAAACTTCTTCCAGTGCTCAGGGATGTTATGTAGCTACAGCACTAACAGGAGTCTACACAGTGCTAACATGACCTCTTTATTTTGTAGAGGAGAAAAGTATATCCAGTCATCTTTGGTTCTTCATAATCTCGGTGGCATCAGGCTTAGGCTAAATGGCTGACTACCTAACTGGTGCTTAAAAGGGGAGAGACTAGAGTTCCAGATTCCAGAGAATCTAGGGGCAAATCTCGGGTACAGAAGCAGTGGCTTGTGCCTGAAATCTCAGCTACTGGGGAGACTGAGTAAGGAGGATCATTTGATCTAGGTGTATGAGGCCAGTCTGGACAACAGACTGAGATCTCTTCTCAAAGCAGATAAAGTAACAAATGTCATGGGGAGAAAAAATCTAGTATGCTCAAAAATGACAGAAATGCAAAGACAAATGATGACAAGTGGAAATTTGATGAGCTGAAAAGAACTATGTATTCTCTTGACTCTGTATATGCATCACACCCCTAGGTAATTTATCCTATTTGGATTTTAGACTCTATCCAGCTCTGACTACAGCATAGCTATCCCAAACTGGTACCAGAGGACCAAGGATTTTGGTTCCTGGCCTCACACACTCACTTGTGATAACTTTGCACTGACGATGGCCTGGAGATAATTTCTAGGACACATGAGAATATTGACTAACAAGTAATACATTAAATGATTTATTGCAGGTGTTTTGTTTTTGTTCCTCCAGAGAGCCTCCAGTGCAGCCTTTCAGTGCATAAACAATCAGAGAACAGTCACCAAGGAACTGCCTTCTTCAGGGCCCTGCTTGTAGAGTTCTATTGCATTCTCCCATTTCCCCTACTGAGGTCCTACAGGGCAATCTCAGCTTGGAGGTCTTACTTCTATAGTAGCACCTCAGAGGTTATGACCAGCAGCCCCCACAAAGAGCATTGTGGCAACCCTTTGAACTGCACAGAAGTGATCATTCTGTCCCTCAAAGTAAGTACACCATGAAGTATGTTTGTCCAAACACTTAGCCTACCCAAAGTTGATGACAAACACAATAGTAAATAAATAAATGGATCAACAGAGTAAATAATTCCCAAACTTATATTTATGTACTTATTTGTGCATTTTGTTTGTGTATAAATAATGTAGATACATGCTTATCTCTATTTCAAGAGGTTTTTTAACTGTTATTGGAGATAAAATCATCTCAGACTTATGTTTCGTTTATGGGGTTTTTTATTTGCTTATTGTAAAGGATACACCTTCATAGATTTTTTTTTACTGTGAGACATAGGTATGTAGCTAGACAGATGAAAAAAAGGATGGAAAGATGATGGATAGATGATAAGATCTATCTTAAAAGAATCTGTAGACTTCTATTGTGCACACAGGCTGCATATTGGCCGTGTGCTCACTTGGTCTCTTTTCAGGGACTGTGAACACACTCAGAGTAACCATATTCGAGTTCTTGTTCACCCCTTTACTCTCAGAACCCTCAAGAAGACTCAGCATGTAGTAAATACTCTTTGCTAAATGAATAAACACTTCATGCTTTCCCATATATACATATACCTGCATTACTGTACCCGGAGATACACACAGAATCATTTATACTATACCTCAAGGTTGGTGCAAGAAATTTCCATGGGTAATTTTGATTGTGCTTAATCTTTGCTCTCCACAATGATGCAGATTTTAGAATCTTTTCTCCCAACAATTGGGCAATACTACCATATAAAGAAGGCTATTCACTGAGAGGAAAATACTCACACATGCAGGGATCTGTGTGCTGCCCTCAGTCCAGTCACTCCGTCAAAGTCTCAGCTCCCCCGAGCCATAGATCAGCTTGCTGCTATTAACAAATGTTTAGACAGGAAGAAGGTTGTGCACAGCATTATGCATAATGGGCTACCCTTGCTCTCTCTCTGAAACCGTTAGAGCCATAAATGACCACTACTTAACCAAAATGGAAAGTGATTTCTGACTCTTTGGTAGAATGAGAATATTTATACTAATATTTTGATCCTAAAAGGCAAGAGTTCTAAGAGAGCTTAGCAGTAACGTAAATCAAAGCACAGGGAATCTAGCACCATAATAAAATCTATGCTGGGCACAATATGCTTCAGGAGAACAGCAAACCAGCAGTATGTACATTTGCCTGTAGCTTGTAGCTAGGTATATTCATTGCACCATATGCTGGTTTCTTTAAGTAACCCATTACACAGAAATTAAATATCTTGCAACAGATTGTTTTGACAGTGGAAAAAAAAAAGAAAGTGGGAGAGAGTGGGAGAGATTTAATTTTTTAAAAAATGCATTTGACTGAAGGCAAAACGTTAGGTAGATGTTAATTTAACAGATGTCTAGTTTTGCATCATCAGACAGAAACGGGCAATTTCTGGCAAGCCTTCTCACCACATCGCAGCACAAAATCCTCTCAATTCCACATGGATCTGCCTTTCACAACCTTCCAAGTGAGCCATTTTCATTCAAAGGAAAATGCCTGAAATTACTCAGGAAGATGCTAACACCTGCCAATAGTTTTGAAGGAGGAGTCCATGAATGCACCAAGGTATAATGGAACCAGAGGCAGCTTACAGCAACTTTTTAGTTGAGAGGGAAAGCAGAAGGAAATGTATTCACACTGAAAAACAGCTAACACATCACAAAGTTACCGCAGATGATAAAACACACCTTCATTGTGTTAACTGATAGCGTTCTTTTTGCAGAAGAGATTACACACGTCCATCAAATTTAGACTCATACTATTGAGATGTGGCAGAACTTAAAGGCAATCTGAAGAGGGATCTCTGAGAATTCATTTGTTCCCTGGCAGCTTTGTCTCATAAAGTCCTGCCCCTCCATGTTGGGCTTACACATAATCTAATGTTAGGAGTTACAAAATGTGTGATTGATACATAGCTGCACGAAAGTGGAAGTGGATAACAGTTTACTAGCTGACATAATTTTAGATTTAGTATCTGGTAGCTATTTCATTAAACTTAATTCAGATTTTGTATATTTCATTTTGGAGCCAACTTATTTCATTTTTAGGTCACAGGTATTTTCACCAGCCTTGCACGGTTTAAAGGTAAGAGATACTGTTCAAACAGTGACAAATAAGAGAAACCACCCTACATTACACAGAACAAAGCTCATAGATCCCGGATCAGTGCTATCCTCTTTCTTTTCACATCGAAGTTATGTTGCTATTTGTTTCTTGCTGAAGTTTATAATATCACTTCGCTATGATTGGTTTTAGTGAAGATGTCATCACAGCACAGTTCCTAACACACTTCCCATCCGACACATTGTTACTTCTGGAAAGCGGGAAAGGAGGTAGGTAAGGAAGCAGAAAGGGGAAGAAGGAAGGAAGATTCTACCACAGAGAGTTAAGTCCCTTCTCGTAGTTCAAAGGCTGCCCTACTACTCAGCAGGATTATTAATGAGAAGGGTTTATTTTACTGGCAAAGAACACTTTACAACTAATATAACATTTCACTTTCAATAAGCTAAAAGTTCTATTGCCTCTACCCAATGCACCTAGATATTTGATAATTACAAAACATGTTAGACAGTTCTATGTGTGTGTGTGTGTGTGTCTATGAGAGAGAGAGAGACAGAGAGACAGAGAGAGGGAGAGAGGAGAGAGTTTAACCATTTGATTCAGCATTCTTATTTTTAGGTATTTAAAGTAAATGGTCTATGTCTTACTTTTCGACAGAATATGGCAAGAGGCCATCTTTAAGGGCTGAGAGAGATTAATGATATTATGGCAACCTTTGGAGAACAAAATTGGTCTAGTCTCCAAACAATTCAATACAAGGGAGTGCACATGTGTGCCTGTGTGTGCCTCTGTGACATGCAGTAAATGCCAAGCTGCAGAAGCCCATCCCCAGGTGATTCCATTTTATTTTAAAACATCAAAACCATAGGGAATGAGGGAAATTAGTTCTTCAAATTCAAAGATGCAAAAACACATATTAGAAAAGGAAAATCCAGAAGGCAGCCAGACAGTATATGCCAACACATATTCCTTCTCATGAGAGCAATACCAAGTCAAGGGCATGATCTGAAACTGAAGAAATTGGTAGGAAAAAAAAATTAAACCACCATAGGACTGCAAAAGGAATAAGAACAAAACTGTCAACACAAAAGACTCTTTTCTGACTCTCTGAAATTCTAATCCAGTAATCATGTCTGCCTTCTAAAGCACCTTTCATCTGACTATCTCAAAGTCCTTTATGGTATTAAACACTCACTGAATCCCTGAGGTGGGTAAAATTATTCTAGTCATTTTACAAACGTATCTATTCTCTCAACCCTCTCATCCTGGACAGTGATAAGTCTGGGAATAAAAATTCAAGAATCGATGAATGACCAGAGTCCTTATTCCCTTAACCTGTTTTATAATTACCTAGGGGACCAGTCCTTGATTTGCCATGGCAAGGTGCCATTATGAATTGAATGTAAGTTTTTGATTTGTTGTAAATGATCTTAATATATGCCAGCATGGTCTTATTCCTACCCTTGTTTTCACCTTCCCCTTCATCCCTTAAATGTGAGGAACTGAAGACTATGTTGGAAATAGGATAAAATAGAAAAAATAGAAATAATTAAAAGTGCAAAGAGAAAATGAGCTTAGTAGATATTTCCACATCCTCAGGCTTAGAGAATTTGTAAGTGACTACAGTGAGTTAGGCATGTGACCCTGAACTAGACATAAGACCTCTCTGAACCTCCCTTAACACATCTGTAAAGAGAAGGTTAAATTATGTAAATGAAGTCGCTGACAGCACTACATTGTATGGTTCTACATTTAGAGCCAAACTAGATTCTGTACTTTGGCATGAATCTTTGTTATGATCAAAAAAATGTTAAGATAAATATTTCAAAATACTTCTGAAAACTAAAGAGTTCTTGAGGAGCAGTTACAATGCCAGAATCATTCTTTCCCTTCACATGCCACTGTTCTTATTGCATCCCAAATACCTCTGTTCAGATTCCACTGCTAGGTAGATGGTGCCGAATGCAAACGAAATCAACTTCAAGGTTAAGCCCCACTAGAATGGCCCTCTGTTTTGGACCCTCTTGTGATGACTGTGTAGGCAATGCGACTGGCCTCTGAAGGTCATATGACTGGAGTCCCTGTCCTCAGACTATCCAGAAGGCCAGTGAGATGATGGAACTGTCAATTGTGGGACAAGGGACAGAAACATGGTCTAAGGATGTTCAGTTGTAAATGAGCACACGGAAGTTGACAGAGAGGTTAGCACAGTCTTTGAGGGTGGCAGAAAGCAAAGGGGGCAAGGAGTTGCTGGTGCTGAGTTGTCATTATTTCTGTCTTGAACGCTCCCCTTCTTCTTTAACCAAGTCCCTGCTAACACTTCTCTGCAGGACACCTAAATCATGAGAGTACCAAACATAGGCTCCTATTTACAATCAATCCTGCCTGCTCCTTCCTAATTTAGGCTTACATCTCAAGGAATATTTACCTTCTGTGCAACCTTCTGTCACTTCAATGTTCAGTTCAGCAGTTAGCAAAAACTTAACATCAGTCATCAGAGGGGAGGTCTGAGCTCACAGCAGTATGAGGAGGCTGTGTTTCTCCAATAAAGATTTCCTTTCAGGTCAGAGATGAAAACCTCAGCAGTGTAAAGTTCACATTCTAGGGTTCTTAGGCATATCATGCCATTTATGGAGATCACTGCAGTAGACAATGACTCATTGTATATCTAGATATATAAAAAGTCAGGCATGAGCTTCTGACAGTTGACAACAAAGACAGGATTCCATGTACAGCCCGACACCAACTGACACAAATCATTTAGTGCCAGGTTGTCATCATCAGGATGTCTACACAGCATGGTGGATAAATGTACAAAGTTTAGACGGGTTGCAAATTTCTGCTTCACCACTTCCTAACCTATGAATGTGACCATGTTATTTAATTTCTCTGAGCTTCACAATCGCCATCTGTAAGGTGGTGATAATGCTTTCTAACTCGTGGAGTATTCTGAACATTGCATAAGCTGCTTCCTATGTAATAAGCATCCAATAACTTTCTTCTAATAATGTTATTATACAAAGCTCATTATCATTACCTCACTTTGATGTGCACCATGAATAGCAGGCCCAAGATTGATTCTTAAAAATATTGTTCTTCTTGGAATATATGCCCTGTCAATTCTATACACGTGATCATAATTTACTAAGGGACAATGCCAGGGGGAGCTTTGTCCAGTAACCTGTGCAGCAGATATAATTAAGATTATTATGCCCAATTTAGGAAGATAAAATGGAGTCAATGCTGAGTACTAAAACAGGCCCTTTTAAAGGTTCACAAACTTTGGTTACACTAATAAAAGCAAAAAATCATAAATATTATGTGAAAGCACAAATCAGATTTTAGTGTAAATGGATTTTGTTAGTGCCCTTTATTGTATTTAATGTATAATGCACCACTAGAACGTCATACATTTTTGAAGATGTAAAAATTAACTGTGGCTGTCTTCTTCATTCGGGAACCATAATAATTAAATCTTTCCGAAAATATGTTTATCCAGCAAGTCTGTGCTGTCAAGGTGTGACTCACTGTGCTCAGGTACTCGGATTATATCTTTTTAGAGAAGATGGTCTCTGGCTGATCTGTGCTCATAAGATTGTTTTTCTGAAGTGGTCATTTTAAAAGACCATCAAAAACACCAAATTGCATTGGTGAAATCATAGAGAAAAGCAGGCACCAATAGGTGTCAAACATGTGACTCTAGAAGGTGCAGATGGTAGAGAATGTTACCGCAGGTGAACTTCCAGACAACTTAAGGCACAAGCATTATTACGCTTTTTTAGTGGGAAACTTACCAAGCTGACAGAGAGTAAATAGCTATACCATTTGCCTCAGTTTAAACCTGGATTTTCAGATTTCAAAACCTACACTCTGTATAACACAACAATTCTCCTAAAAAGCCCAATCACTGAAATAAGTGAGTCCCACTTATAATATATTTGACTATATAGTTGAGGGGATGGTGACTTGGTATTTGGTTGCTACTACACTTAAACACTTTTATAAGATACACTTACCTGGATGCCTAGAGTTCACTGTTAGCTCTGTCCCCCAGCTAGCCATATAGTCCCTCACAGAATATTTTACTGTTTTACCCCTCATATTTATTTTTATTTAAAAATTTTATACCTCCCTCTAGAATGTCAGCTGCATGTGGGCAAGAATTCACCTTATTTCTTTTGAATCTCCAATATTTCTCCCCTAGTAGGCACATAGTTTACATTTAACATATGAAAGCATGAACAAGAGAGGAACAAATATGTGAACATTATATAGCTATAGGTGAACTGCACGTAGAAAGGTCTAATGTTCTAAAGTTCAAAGTCTCATGACACCAGAGCTATACAAAAGTAAAGTTGCCCCTAATAAATTCAAGGGTAAATAATCTAAAACCATCCATTTATACAACTGAAACTAAACATACACACACATGCCCTGTGGCAGCTATCAGTACTTCCATGCTCTAACATGACAGTTTAAAGTTGCCCCTGGTATTGTATCACTAAATGGTAGCATTGATTTCTGTGCAGTGTAATAGGATACTTTGAAATGCACCTGACAGAGACAGCACTTTTCCTGGCTCTTCTACGACAACATAGAGCAGGATCCCATTCCACGCTAGCACTTTTCTCCTGGCCTCCATGAGCAGGAGTTCACTAAGCTGTCAAATATTTACATATCTGTTCACAGTGGATGGTCCAGTATACATAATCACTTGGTGAGTTCAGAGGCAAGTTTAGCTCTTGAACTCATAGCACCTCTCTGTGTAGAGCTACTGATTTTAGGTATAAACTATAGTCAGCTAGATGACCAAAGCCTAGGCAGATGTTACAGTTTGAATTAGGGTTCCCCAAAGCCAAGCTTGGACTCCTAACCCTGGTATCTCAGGAAGTAATTGTGTATGATGTAAGAGCCATTGCAAACACAGTTCAAGTCAGATAAGGACACTGGGTGAGACTGGGCCCTCATGCTAGGATGGCTGATGTCCTCATAATAAGACACTGTGAAAACAGGAGGAATATGTTACACAGAGACACACAAAGTGATTGCCATGTGACAAAAGAGGCTGATATTGGGGTTATAGAAGTGAAAGCCAAAAGAACACCAAGAATTCCTCGTGGAAAACATCAGGTGCTTACAAGAGGTGAGGAAAGAGTCCCTGCTACAGATTTCAAAAGGAACATGGTCTCATGACACCTTGATTTTGCTCTTTTATGCAAACTATTCCTGTTGGTTCAACCTGCAAAGTTCTTTGATTTTTAAGCCAAAGTTTTTACTTTGTTATGGTCACCCTGTGAAATTGATGCCATAGACACCATATCTTGTGGAGAAGAGAAACTTTAGGGAAATATTGGGAAGGCTTAGTGAGAACAGATATTTCATCTATTATGCCACCACTCGGTGCAATAACAGTACACCAGGGGGTTTGCCAAGGTGGTGTAATAGTTATTCCCTTCCCTATGTTCCTGTATCTTCGCTATCTGACCTTCCCAATCCCCTTATAGCCTTCCTTCCTTCCTTGGAGTTTGGGCTGTTCTTGTCATTTGCTTTCACTGACAGGCTATATACAGTGACACTGGGGAGCGTCCAGTCACAGAATTCAAGAACTCTTTCAGACTCAGTCTTTAGCCCACTGGAATGTGGTGATTTGGGGTACCAAGACTTACTTGGGAAGAGTGTTTAGATTTGGATCCCCGAGTTTGATCTCTCAAAGATTCATGTGTAGGCAGAATCCACACGTCTTATTGACATGGCCGTGCTTATTCAGAGGGTATATAGATTCAAACACACCCAATATTAATTTCCTGGGTGCAGATGTGTTTGTAAATCTCCATAGAGTTCACGTGCAGAAAAGCTCTGAAACAACAGGTGTTGACACATTCACATGACAGATAAAAACTTGTCTTTGGTAGGAAGAATGTTCTCTGTGACTGATTCATGCTTTTTGTAGTTTCAGTCACTTCATTTCTTCCTTCTCTGTTGGAATTTTTAAAGAGGGTAGGAAAACCTCGTGGTGAGAGAGCTCAAGAGCTGCTGGCTCACTTCAACCACTGGTGCCAGATCCTTCCACCTGCCTGGAAGTCAACCCTCTTCTTCCCCCTTAGCTTCTCTAAATACAACTTGCCCACTGTCCAGGTTAGTTCTGAGTGGGCACATTTGGTGCCCAGAGTGGCTAGCAACTCAGTTGTTCCAGGACACAAGCTTTTCCTCTTTTCTCTTAATAAGCACTGCCTAACGTGATTGCTACTTGCATTTCAGGGTATGCGACTATACACTCTCTGAACTGTGATTCTGCCTCTATTGACTTATGTATCAGGCACGTAAAATCAATAGAATTTCAAAATATTTTCCTATCATACATTGGTTCAGAGAAAACACTAATGCTGCCTGCAACCATCAGAAGAATTCAGTGGAAGACATTATATCTTTGGTTTAAATCTCACTTTAAATCCCTTTAGTGGTTTGCAGTCTTGCTTCCCAAGAACATGTAAAGCAATTTAAATCATGAACAAATTTCAGTGCAAATAATACAGATTCTAGAAGCCCAAACTACTATTTATATCAAAGAAATTTGGGGTGTGTGTGTGGGGCCCTGATTAACATTCATACTGCTCTAAAATGGGGATTTTTTTCAGCTTTCAAAAAAACTTTAAAGTTTTCCATTTTCTCTCTGTCTCTATAAGCACATCACCCTCTAAAAACACAAAGCAAAACACAAAAATATAACAAACTTCACTCCTAAAAGACAGGCTCCCTGTGGCATTTAATGAGTCATCCTTCATTAACTCTGCAGGATCCAGTCAATAAATTTAATATGTGTGTACTTAAATGATAGATCTGACAGCTATGAATTGTAAATAGGAATTTGGTATAAGCAGAGATTTTTATGAGAAAAAAATGAGAACAACATTATTGGAACTTGCATTAATGATAGACTTTTCCTAGCTACTTTTTTCTGGTTTTATTAGAAGAAGAAATTGATGCTCTAGGGAATGTGGGAACAAGATGGGGACAAAGTGGAAGAGAAAATCTGCATCAAGATAATTTTAATTTAGTATCTATATGATTATCTGTCTTATTCAAGAATGGGTAAAAAATAGTACGGCTGCAACTTCTGGTGTACTTAGTCACTTAGGCGCTTTTTAAAGGAGGACCAGAAGAAAGCATAGGAAGCTAACTTTATTTTCCTCCTTGAAAAGGATGATGAGAGTAATTTTTACTGTTTATCCACTATGAGTCAGGTAATAGATAAGATACTATCTGTAAGTAATCCTACTTTTAATTCCTGAAAGTCTCAGCTTCTATAGATCTGTGAAGAGATTCGTCATTTCTCCATTACAAATGCAGCCTTAGAAACTTTTAATTACTTGCCCGAAGTCACACAGGTAAACAAATTATGGAACTGATGTTGTTCTATTTGACTCCAAAAAGCTACTTTGCCATATCAAGATATTTAGCTGTAATTCAGGGCTGGGCGAGTTTTTCCTGTAAAAGGCCACAGCATAAATATTGTAGGCACTGCAGGCCATATGGTCTCTGTTGCCACTGCTCAGCTCTGCCGTTGGAGCGTGAAGGCAGCCATAGACACCACATAAATGAATGAGTGTGGCTATATGCCAGCAAAACTTATTTTTTCATGGACACTGAGATGTGAATTTCATTTAATTTTCATGTGTCACAAAATATCATTTGCCATTCACTTTTCCCTCTGACCATCTAGAAATCTAAAAACTCTTCCTAATCGACGGCCACACAAGAATATCCACTTGGCTGTATAACAGCACAGAAATTTGTTGTGGAAGCCCTGGTTACCAGAACTCTGCTATTAATTTCCTAAGTGTCTGGAGGTTGGGGTGGATGAACTGAATTCTGGGAGGGTCTCTAAGAGCCCCTCACAGATCAGGCCCCTGTCTAACGTTTGGTGGTAGAACTGAGTACTGTTCCATGGTGTCATTTTAATCTTTTCAATTGTATATTCCTTGCTCTTTTTCTCTCTCTCTCTCCTTTTTTTGTTCTTGAGGGTAAATTTACTCCATTGCTATAATTTAAAATTTTTTCAAAGAAAAATAAAAGTTATATCACTTAAAGTTACTGTACCTTAACAAACGCACCTAAAGTGGCACTGTTTTTGCATGCATGAAAGCTCAAAGCCTCAACAACTCCCATGAGCGATTAATCTTCTAACACTAATTAGATATTTGCTAATTAGCGTCTGATGTGTGAAATGAAAAAACATTTGAAGCTGAAATGAATAGGGTCTAGAAAGATAGGGCTATATTCCTGTTTTCCCTTTTCCATATTATTATCATATTTCATAAATATTAATAAGATCACATGATACCAGCCGCTCTATAAAATTATCTCCCTGAATGAGGGCTTTTGTTCGATATAATAGGGATGTGTCAATATTTTGCATATGGAAGAAAGCATTCAACGAAGGAAAACATTTTTTTTTCCTCAATGTTAAAGAGATGTCATATTTCATGAAGCACTTTTATGCTTGATCAATCAATGCTACTTTTTAACTTAGGTCACTTCTCATGAAAGAAAGTAGGAAACCTTTCTCCAAATCATTACTTTTCTTCCTCACTTACACCTTAATCTCACTTTGGTTTAAAAGAAAACTTAACAGAATGGAAAATATTTTAAACTTGTGCTTCTGTGCAGAAGTAAGGCAGAAATTATTATAGAATAGTCCATTTCAATAAGAAACCTGACTCGTAAAAAAGAAACGTTTGAATTTCATTAATTGCATGCATGAGGACAATCCTAAAAACTCCATATGGCATCTTAATAAAGAAAAATATAGAGAATAAGAGGGAGATTTTTGTGCTCCTAACTCACATGCAGGCTGTAATACTCAAGTCATAAATATTAAGTCAGGCTGTATTCTTAAATGTAACATTTTGATTTGAAGTATTGCTCAAGTGAAAGCCTACATTAAAAATTCTTGATTCTGAAAGAAAAGGCCTATAATAATAAACTATTTCAGTTGGTGTGAAATTTTTGTAAAAAAACTACTCACCTGTGAATGCTGGTCATATCACAAATTATATCTAATTACAGCATTGATACAGTAATTTGAAATGATAGCTAAGCACAAGTTGACAAAGGTGACATTGAAACATAATGACGATGAGATTATCATTTTCTTATGCTGACATTTTGTGGTTATAATAATGCTGATCGAGACTATTAAAACCATAATGAAGGGAAAACGGCAAGAACCAGAACAAAACATACTGAGAGTAGACAGCCAAACTATCATTTTTTTTCTTCTCCCTCTTCAATAGAATTTCTCCTTCCGGTATAAAATTAAGCATGTGCACTAGACCCAGAGACCTGCGGAAACTGTAACTGATAGACAGCCTATTGTACCTACGTGCAGAAGTTTCTGTTTTTCAGGGCTGAAATGAGAGGATAAGGTCATCTATGCCAATTTAGCCATTTTCACTAGGGATTGTGTTCAGATTGGCTCTGAGATGGATAGCCAGCTTCCAGGTGCAAAACACCAATATACTATCTGTACTGAGGGCTACCAGGACCTCGGCTTAAAATTCATGGTGATCCCCTGGCTCTCCACTGTTGAAAACACTAAGCAAATGGGAATCATCTGGCAGATATTACCCTTTCACTTATCATTAAGTGAGAATAAAACCAGACAGCTTTTAATTACCAACAACAGAGGAACGAGTCAAGGGGAATCATCCCCAATCAAGACATCACCAGTCAATCTAGTGAGCTGACTGCCTGAACTTGGGAAATGAATGATCTTTCCCTCTTTCAGATGAGCCTGTTTAAATTATATCAAGTTCAAACTTGCTGATGAGACTTATATTTCCAGCTGAATTCTGAACTTCATTTCAAAAATCGAGGGTAAATATTTGTCAATTATTGGAAACTGCTTCTGAACTATTTGTGTATTTTTGAATTTGGTCTCCATTTATCTATGCAATTCAGTCTTAAAATCTCACTGTATATTCTTGAGTAGTCACCTAGAAGCAATTGAAAAAAACAACAACAACACCCTGCCACCAGCTAGGTTAGGGCCAATTGTCCTCTTTTTCCAACAAAGGCAAGTTATAGACAGACAGGTCTGGACTCTAAGGATTGCCTCCTGTAGTGTCCTACAGGTTTCAACGCTTGGAAAGTTCTTTTCCTCCCTGAAAATGTAAGCTGGCTGCTTGTTTGACAGCTTGGCCCACTATCATGGCTTTGTAATCAGAACTTATTTTTCTGCAAGAAGTGTATTAAAGAGGCATGTTGCAGTGTGAATTGTCTGGTGTCCATATTTGCCCCATTCTTTAATAAAGTCTCTATTTCATTTGAAGCTTTTATGCCTTTACCTTTTAGGCTAGTGATACTCACCTCAATTGTAACAATATCTTTCCCCAGGAAACATCTATGACTTTCCTTTCTGCCTGACCTCTGGAAATAGGGAAGAGGACAAAGATCAGAGAAGCTAGTGTAGGTTCACACTTACTCATGCTCAGCTGTCAGGGTAGAAAGCCATGGCCTTTTCTGACGGTCTTGTTTGGTTTTGCTTCCAGAAACTTTCAGTTCTGAGATCACTGTACCCTTCCTGATGTATGAGGCTCACATTTCTTCCCTTTCATAGAGTTTACCCTTAAAACTTGTTATTTCTCCTTTCCAATCAAATTCTGACTACTCAGATGGAGATGCCAGTGAGGTACATACTGACAAAGATGGCATCATTGAAGCAAAGTTCCATTGAGATTATTGTCACTCTATAACTAGCATTATGATAGATCCGCTTCTTCCAGTATGTCTCTTATGCCTCACAATACTTCTCCTTGCACTTTGCAAATAAAAGAAACCCAGCTCAAAAAACTTAAACATTTTGCTCCACTCCATGCAAAGTATTTATTATGTACTATGTGCTAGACATTGTATGGTGAGCCAGCATCAAACATGAGCTAGACAGCTTGGATTCGCCACTCACAAACCCTTCCTCTGATGTGTAGGGGGGGAGGCAGATGCATTCTAGCTGTTGCCTGGATCCATGTAAAAATCATAGCTACCTTCCATTTGCAAATTCAAATACAATGATCCTCTTTGAGTTCTTTATCATTATTAGGAATCAGCAAACTGATTCACGCATCAAATCGAGCTTGCTTTTGTACCCTCCAAAAGCCAATAATGGTTTTTCCATTTCTAAAGGGTTGTTAAAAATATGTGACAGAGACATGATGGTCCACAAAGCCTTAAAGTACTACTTGATCCTTTATAGAAAAGGTTTTCTAACCACCAGTCTTTATAAAGCAATGTTAAAACTATCTTTAAAGTTGCTTATGTCAGTTGTAAATAACTTTATACAAATGATCTGTTTTGCTGGCTTTAAAGTTCTTGGGGAGCAGTGCTTATCATCTGTAGCTATGTGTCAGTTACTTGCTAATTTTTACATACTTTAGTTTGTTAATTCTGATTATCCCAAGTCAGCTTTATGGGGAGTTGTTATTAGCCTATTTTAGAGGAGAAGATATTCAGGATCAGGATGGTCAAATATCAATACATATGATCCAACTAGTGGCCAAGATTCAGACACTCCATTATCTAAACCCATCACTAATTATAGGGTATGTTTATATCAAGTCAAAGGTTTTCCCTTTACTTTTTTCAGCTGTGCGGACTGCTTGACATAGACCTAGATTTTAGCCCTGCTGACCAAGTGCCCTGCAAAATCATCACCTGAGAGAATGTAGTGACCACTGTCATTTCCTCCCTCTCGCTGGTGAGCTCTAGTTCATATCATTTGTCTTAATCTATTAATCTATGCTATAACAAAATACTGGAGAGTGAGGAATTCATGGAAAACAATTTCTCACTGTTCTAGAGGCTTGAAGCATTGAGGTGCAGGTGCTGGCCAATCTCTGGTGACTAGTGAAGAAACTATGATGCCTTACTCTTGTTGGGTCCTTCCATGGCAGAAGGACAGAAGGTGTAAACTAGTTCCTTCCAGCTTTTTTACAAGGTATTCATCATTGATAAAAGTGGAACCATCATAACTTCATCACTTTCCCAAAAGCCCCATGTCTTATGGGAACTATGTTTCAACATGACTTTCAGAATGTGGTATTCAAACTGTGGTTTGAACAGCTTAACCTCAGTCTATAGTAAACACCACCCTTTGTTCTTTTGGGGGGACTGCTTTCTTATCTATAGGTTTGGATCATATGTGAGCAGGATTTGGGATACCTAAGAGTCATCACTAGGGCCAGCTCTGCTAGACATCTCTGTACTTCATTGGCTCTCAATTCATCAGTCCCTCACATTCATACCACACCTTTCAGGAACAGGAGAGGGGCAAATAAGTGACCTTGACTAACTACTGTCCTGAGGGAGCTGCACAATGTCAAATGTCAGATGAGCAGATGCTACTCTGTTCCAAGTGGTCAATAACTTAAGTTGTGAATCCCAGGGACTCCTTACTAGAACCTTCTAAAGAGACATATTGGGAGGTATGACCACAAAGGGAGACTGGAAAGTTCTATGCACCTAGAGTTGTACAAGTTTTAAACTGTTGAAAAGAGAATAGACCACTATTTTCCTCTCAGAGAAGTGATTATTTTGTATCACCTAGTGTTGCTGTATTAAGAATACACAGCTACCTGGAAAAATCCTTTAAGACACACAACACTCTTGGTTCAAGAGAGACTAGTTCAGGTCTTTAATTGTTCTGCAGAAAGTGTAGATGACAGTAGGACTAAGGGACGCTTGACATGATAGTGCAGTATGGAACATAGAGAGAAGAGTGTGGGTATGTGGCTCAGTGTCACAGTGCTTGCCTAGCTTGTATGAGCTCGTGGGTTTGTTCCTCACACTGGAGAGAGAAGGAAGGAGGGAGGGGAGAGAGAGAGACAGAGAAAGAGAGAGAGACAGAGAGACAGAGAGAGAGAAACAGAGAGAGAGAGACAGAGAGAGAGAGAACCTCCTCAGGTCTCACCTGTGCTATCCCTAGACCATTAGGGCCATACTCTTTATCTCAAGCATCTTTTCCTATATCCAGCATGTCAAACTAATCGCCCAAAAAACTATTTCATCATGTCACTCCATTGCTCAAATACCCTTTAAATAGTCCTTACTGAAAGTTAATGAAGTCCAATTGCTTTCCCAAGGCATGAAATACAGGATATCCAGTTATATTTGAATTTCAGATGAATAATCAATAATATTGTCTGGGATATATTTATGCTAAGGTACTTGATGTTTATCTGAAATTCAAATCTAACTGGACATTCTGTATTTTCATTTGCTGTATCTGAAAATTCAAAAGCATCTCTAATAGGGTTCCAGTCACCCTTTGGAGCTCTATCTTCTTACATTCCATTTAAGTGGTTTTCATGCTCATTGCAGTGTGTAAAGACCATCCATTCTTGCCTGTGAGCCTGGCTTACACGGACACTCTCAC
>PVLD010027408.1:0-20823 GCA_004027595.1 Dinomys branickii | reverse complement strand
CCAGGAAGTCCCCCCCCCCGTGACCCCCACCCCACACTGCCTCGAGCACCCTGGACTCCCTTTAGGAGCTGTTTGTGTCTGCTCAGCATCTCTCCAGCCCCACAGCAAGCCCCAGGGTGGGCAGAAGTCACAGGCGACCTGTCCCAGGGACGAAGGCCCGAGCCTTCTCTCCGAAAGGGAAGCGCCCAGAGGGAGGTCCTCTTCCAGCTTGATCCTGGGCTGTTTCCTGAGCCCTGGGGCGCCGGGGCCCAGGGCCCGAGGATAGGCAGCAGCAGGGCTGCCATACACCCCCCACCCAGCGCATCCTGTTGCTGCCTCTGCGGACCGGATGTTATTGCGAAGCCTGGAGATGGGCTTTCCTGAGCGCCTTACAGGGCCTCGTCCTTTCTCCAGGACCCCACCCTTTCCTCTAAGAGCTGCTGGGCACTCGAGGGGAGCATGACACTGCCCGCCCTGCACCCCCTGCCTCTCCACTGGGGCTGGCAGCTGCGGCCACCAACGGCCTGGGCTCCCGCTGGACACTGATGGCCTGTAGTCCCAGTATACAGGAGGCTGAAGCAGGACGGTTTCCATGAGTTTAGGGCCAGCCTGGGCTACACAGTGAGTCAAGGCCAGCCTGAACAATACGGTAAGACCCTGTCTCAAAAAAAACAAATTCCTTTTCTGTGTAGATATTTTTTCCTATTTGAGTGACAGCCTAGGGTGAAAGCTTTGAGGCCTAGGCTGGGTTAAAATCTCACTTCTGCTAGTTATTAGTTATACAGCCAAAGGCAAGTATTTAACAGCTGGGAAGACAGAGAGAGAGACAGAGAAAAACAGAGAGACAGAGAGAAGAAATTGCTCAAGAAAAATAGGTAATTATATTAAACTCTTGCCATATAAGGAGGAGGAGAAGCAGGAGGAAAGAGAGAGAACTTGAAAATGAAAGGGAAGTTTAGGGGAGAGGAGGGGAGGGGAGGAAAAAAGACACAGAAAGAAATGAAAGAAAGGGGGGGGAGGGAAGCAGGGAGGGCGGAAAACGGAACTGCCCGAGTGTGCTGAAAGGACTAAACACATGGACACATAAAGCAGAGGGGCTCAGGTGCCCCTGCTTCTGCTCTGCTAAGGCTGCTGCTACTTTGTAGCAAAGTATGTAATGACCATGGCTGCTACTGCTTCTGGTATTATGCTGAAGCCCCAGACTGCACCAGGGTGTCCGGCTGCCTGTGTCCCTGGCTAACAGAGAGTCGCCCCCTCCCCCACTCCCACAGCCCTGGGCCAGAGCCACAGCCAGAGAGGGTGAGAGCCAGCACCTCCCACCTCAGCATAAAGCAGACAGGCAAAGAGAAGCCCTCTCTTCTTGGGAAGGAGCCATCAGCCTATAGCAGCATCTCTTCCTTCCCTCCAGGGACACTGGCCTGACACCCCCAGCATGGACAGTCCTTCACCCCTGCTGTGGCCACCATCACATCCACGTCCACGTTCACATCCGGGGATCAGGAGCACGAGGGTTCCCCCTCACGAGGCAGGACACAGTGCAGGAGGTCTGTGACTTCCCCGGGCTCACACGTGTGGTGGTGTGACCGTGGGGTGACTTGGTGTGACTCTCTGGTGTGGCCATGCATCACTTCAGTGGTGTGATGTGCGATTGCTCTGGAAGCTCTTCCCACCCCAGAAGCTATTCTCCGGGTCCAAAGACCAGAGCCACCACCATGGCCTCAGTGCTTGGGGCAAAGACTTGGCCTTTCCTGAGTCTCCATTTCCTTTGCTGAAACATAAAATAAAGCCCACATTACTGCAGCCTTGTGGCCACAGCCCCAGCTCAGGGCCGGACCAGTCAGACAGCTGGTCCTCTTGTCCTGGGTCCATGCCAGCTGTCCCAGCCTGCCTGCCCAATAGGGTTACCTGTGATTACAGAATCACACTCCTGAGGCTGACTACCCGCTGCATTGCAGCCCTCGGGGACACCCTCGAGCCCCACAGCACTCTCCTGCCCACCATGAGGTAAGTTTGGAACATGGTGGTCCGGTGCTGGCTACATGTTAGTCACCTGGGCAAAGTTTTAAAACTTTTTAACCAATGCCAGACCCCACCAGCCGCCCCGCGGATTTAAGGACTGGCAGGGTGAGCCCAGGCAGATGTCTGGGTCCCCCCTGGGTGCCCTGCTGAGCCCTGGGAATTCTGTCTGAAGATAAAATTCTGCGCGGATGAGACTGTCCCCTCCGGGCACTGTCACTGTCACTACCCCTGAAGAGCTGAAATGTTCATTTAATTTTGATTAATATGCATTTTTATTTACATAACCCCACGTGCTAGGGGCCACCATGCCGGACCCCCAGAAAACAGGCAGGAAGTGAAGAATCAAAACAACCGCCTCCTTCCTTGCTCGATAAGGGGTGCAGCAGGGGCGCCCACGTCTTTCCTAGGAAGCCCGGAGCTGTCACACACCGTCAGACAACTGGTCCCAGCAGCATCTCCCTTTTGGGGAACATCCCACCTGGCCGGTCGTGCATGGCTGGAGAAGGAAAACGAGCACACCCCCGCCGAGCTTCCCACCAGAGCCTTGGAGTGGCAGGAAAAGCGGGCCCAGCCGAGGAGGGCGGCTTCTATTTTAAAGACGATTTCCTCCCAGGCCTCGCTCCATCCTCCGACAGCGCGGACAGGGCAAAGGTTGTGACTGACATTGTGTTGCTGGACATTAAACAGCGTCTGAGGTCACCTGGCAGCTGGCAGCCGCGTCCTGACAGGAGGCTGGTAATCAGACTCACCCCTGGCCCTGGGGACCCCAGGTCCTGGGCCGGTCGAGAGGGGCCAGCTGTGGTGGTGGCCAAGTTGTCCTCCACTCCACCCGCCCTGTGATGACAGATGACTGAGTCAGGGACAGCAGGGGGCCAGGCGGACCACCCGGGCAGGTGGACCACAGCACCAAGCTCTATCTGGTTTCACCTCCCTGGTGTGAGTGCATGCCGGCCACAGCTGGGGTCACCAACAGTCCCTGCCTGCGGTGTCCTCTCCCTTGGGGACACCCAGCAGGCATCAAAGGCCCGGCACACTTCAGCTCCCTTGGGGTGAGGGGACCCCAGACCTTGGACCCGAGCCAGGGAGGCTACGAGGCCTGGACAGGGGTCCTGGGTCTCAGCAGGAGCTCTTGGACCCCGGTCACTTCATCCTTGAAATGGGGACAGTGGCCCCCACTGGACAAGGCAGTTGTGGATATAAAGCTGGAGGAGGAGGCAGAGTCGCTCACAGTCAGGCAGTGGGTTCCCAGGCATGGGCACCCCAACCTCTCCCCTACAACTTCACAACTTTACCTCTGTCCCTCCCTCTCCCTCTCTCTTGCTCTCTTTTTCTCTCTCTCTCCCTCTCTCTCTCCCCCCACCAGGGGGCTTGGTGGTTTCCCTAGAAACCACAGAGGCTAGCAGTGCCGGTCTCACCGAAAGCACTGTGCCACCATTTGAGACGAGCGGACAGCGTGGAAGTGGGAGGTGGCTGAAGACACCACCCGGCCTGGACCGCTAGGGTGGAGCCAGCGAGCTTCCTGGGTCCACTTCAAAGGGCTGCACGGGCAAAGTGCACATCGGGCCTGAAGGAACACACACACACACACACACACACACACACACACAGAGCCGTGTGTCTCGGGGTCCCTGCCCAGCCCCTTGCCCATCAAGCGCCAGCCCTGCCCAGCTCAAACCCTGCTGGTGGCCACTTCCAGGCTGGTGACTCGGGAGTTTCAGGTACTGTGGACGGCGGTCCAGTTTCCCTGTGAGTGCCAGAAAGCACCCATCCTGCTGGGAAGGACGGAGGCCACCAGCCCTGGGTATTTGCTGTCCTCTGTGTGGCCTGCGCCCAACTCAGAGCCTTGGGCCGGGCCCCGCCAGACTCCCAGTGCCCACTCCCTTCCCCTTGTTTGCACTGATTCCTCCAGGAGAGACAGATGAGACAGGCTGCTAACTCCCTCGGCCCCGTGACCCAGCAGGTGAACTGGATCTGGAGCGATTGCCCTGACCCGAGGCTGTGTAACCCATGCGGAGCTGGCGTGGAGCCAGGAGCCGGCCCTCCCGGGCCCCCGGACGCTGCCCGAATGTCCGTGTGCCTCTCACTGAAGCCATAAGTGACGCAGCCCCCCAAGGCGGTTGAGATGATTACAACTCACACAACAGCACCCGGCCCAAGCCGCCCTGTCCAGCACAACGCCTGGCGCTGGCAGAGCTGACCAAGAGGAGACGCACCACCCTCTCCTGCTGCGGGCAGCATCCTGAGGAGGCACAGAGCCACCCTGGCCTGACCCAGCTCCTCCTGCCTCGCGGAAATTAATTTCAAACCCATGAGTTCTCTATTTTGTACTACAGCTTCTTTGTTTTCTAGCTCTTGTTCTTGTTAGCCCACATGGGCCCCCAGTAATGATTTCCAGGAAGGAAATGGTTGCTCAGATGCGTGATGTGTCTCAGGTCTCTTTGCACCCCCTTCCTCCCACCTCCGTCTCCGTCCCCCTTCCCATTTGAAAAACATCTCCTTGCTTCCTGTTGTCCTTCATTTTGCTGTTTGTCATTTGAGTTTCTTGTACAAGAGAAACCATGTGATGTTTAAGCTTATGCGTCTGATTTCTTTCACGTGACACTACGGTCTCGAGTTGCATCCACTTGCCTATGAAAGATTAGGGTTTATCCTGCTTTATGGCAGAGAATCTGTTTCACAGTTCTGGGAAAGATGGCTGTGTTTGTATTTATATGTGGAAGGTGGCCACAGTCATGTTTGCACCCAGGCTGAGTTTATGAAAGAAACCAAAATTTTGCCAGACACTTTCATGTGCAAACTGAATTGCTTATAAACAGAAGTGTTCATGAACCGAGGTATTAATGCATGGGCTGCTTCCAAGATTCAGTTCTGATAAACTGCACTGCCATAAACACGGGTGTACAGGGGTCACTGGAATGCGATGCCTTTTGCTTTTCCTGAAAATTAATTCTGAACCACAGGATGCTGAGTGCTTCATACACAATCTCAGCACCAAGTTTGGCACCTGCACACCAGCCCTGTAGAGGTGGAGCAGGCAGCAAAGCCCGGCCATTGACAAGCAACAGCAACACATGGTGGGGGAGGAATCCACCTGCTCAAGTTCAAATCCCAACTAGCCCTCACTGCCTACCATGTAATGTTTTCAGTTTGCTTCATCCATCTGTTTCTCCTCTGTAAAGTGGAGCTGACACAGAGGCCCTGACCCTCCACGATTCAGCAAGGCAAAGCTGTCAACTCCTTGAGCTCAGGCCTCATCCAGCTGAGAAAGTGCTCCACTAGCTCCCCTTGAGGCTGCTGTTGCCCCAGCCATCTCTTCTGAGTCTAAAATAAGTGTATCACAAAGCAGCACTATGGACCCTGGTGCTGGGAAGCTCACTTGCCCTTTCTGGAGCTTTGTTACATAAAGAAAAATGGAGAGATGATACCCTTTGTCACTCGGCCATTTCAAGACTGAGAGACAGCAAACACAAGAGATCGTGATAATAAAACCACCACGAAGCCCGAGAAGGCACCAGTGCCGTGGTTCTCCTGCCCACCTGGGTCTCCTGTCAGTTTTTCCAGATAATTCGTTGCTCTGCCCTTTGTCTTCCCCTCCATCTGCCACCTCCTGCTCCTGAGGAAGCAGACGTCCCTGCGGCCCCAAGAGGTCAGAGGTGCCCTGCCTGGCCAGGAGCCACCAGCATTGCTTCCTGCAGGAGCCCTGTTGAGCCGCCTACCCCAGCCAAACCCAAATAAAGCCACCACTCTGCCCAGAGCTTTTTGCCCTTTAAGGGAAAGTTGTGCTTAGAGCAAAGAACTTGGTCTCAGGGAGGCCTGGGCCAGCCACGACACTCTGCTCCGGACCAACCCATGTGGGTCCTTCTGTCCCCAGCACCACAGGAGTGCCCTGCCCAGGCCAAGCACCCTTACGATCCCATCCCCCTGCTTCTCAAAGCTGAGGCTCAGGGCACGGCCCCAAGTGACTGTCCCACGGGGCTGGTGGCACTTCCCCTCAGGGAGAGGGACTGAGAGGAGATCTGGGCAGCGCTGTGGCACTAGAGGTGGACAGACAGTCTTTTTATTCTAACAGCCCCACTGGCCAGCCGTGCAGCTTGGGGCCCTCTGCGCATCACCCAAGTCCCCGTCACTGGGCAGCTCGCACTGACATTTCACGGAGGTCTCCAGGAGCCCAGTGCAGGCTGCACGGCACCACACCCCAGCACACAAGCCAGGGCTTCTCATTTTAGAACCTGTTAAAAATGGGCGGTGCACAGCTGAGGTGGCCACAGGAAAGGCACTTTTGATGACAATAGCGAACCACACATCAGCCTCCCATCACAAAGAACGCACCTGGCTTCACAGAGGTTTGGAGACCCCGAGTGAGCTCCCACTGGCCCACTAGACAGGCAGCCCTGCCCCACAGCGTGGCAGACACGGTAATGTCGCACAGGGCAACTCTGAGAGCCAGGCACAAAGACATGTCAAGCGTGTAGGGAGTTTTCGTGTCACAGATTTCACATCAATGAGAAATAATCCGATGGGACCTGGAAGGGGACACTGGAAGGGGACACTGGAAGGGGATTTCAGAACACTGGCTCCTACACCCTGAGCAAACCGCCACGATTTCTCTGAAATTTTGTGTGCTCTTCTGCAAAATAAAGACAATAGCATCCCTGGGCAGTCACACAAAGGGTTTGGAACTGTTTGAGCAAAACATTAAGCAATGCCTTGGGGTTGTAGATGCTCCTTGGCTGGAATTATCAGGGCTGTTATTGAAATAGTGGCGGTGATACAACCTGCCTGGGAGAGGTGGGGGAGCTTTGACCTTGACAACACCCATTTCCAGAGGCTTGAAGAAACTACTTCCTGTCTCTCCTTCAACTGCGTTCACTTTAAATTCAACTCTACACTCCTAACACGAAGGCCTACCTGTGCTGGACCCTGAGACAGTGACCATGTTTCCGTAAGGACGTGACTTGGCACCAGGAGGGACCACAGCTCAGTGAGACTGTGATCCTGGAGGGCATCCACATCCCTGAATCAAGGGTCGGAGGAAGCCTGCAGCCTTGTCACGTGGGTTCGTCACATCTGGAGCACCCACCTTTGTAGTGACAGACTCCCTAAGTTAGGGGACTGTCCAAGTGAGCTGAGCTTGACCTCACGAGCCACCAGCTGGAATCTACTGCCTGGGAGAACCTTGGCGTCTCTAGGACAGCAGAGGTGGACGATTTGGAGATAGCGTTCCAGGCTGAATTCCAGGGAGCCATAAAGGGCTCCCTACTAGAACCAGCTCGTCTGAGGCCGGCTGCTTCCCAAAGCCCAGTTCTCAGAGTTTCCAGAAACGACCCAGCATCCTTTATCACATCTCGCTTTTACCTAAGCAGCTGTGCACAGCTCTGTTGTTGGTGCCTGGGTGCAAACCTCAGGCCTGTCAGGCTTGCAAACCAGCCCTCACCAGACCAGACCCAGCTCCCGCAATACCTGACCCCCACCACACTGGGACTTCATGGAGCGCAGAAAATACTCTTGTGCTGAGGAGACAAAGCCAGGCCCCCAGAGTCCTTGTTCCCTGGTTGCACCTCAGGCTCCATGGCCGAGCGGCCCCCGAAGAACAGGACAGTCCCTGCAACAGTGCCATGTGCCGTCCTGGAGTCTCAGGTGCAGGTCCAGGCTCTTGTCTCTGAAGGAGTTTCCAGGAACAGATGGACCAATGGCAGCATCACCAGAAAGAAGTGTGTCACCTTGCACAGGACATTGTCTGAGGAACAATGTGCTTCTGAGTTTGTAATTTTGGAAGTTTTGCTTCCTTTACAGGGAGTAGCAGAAACCACTAAGTCAGACACTTGGTTCAATCCATCCACCACTTCTACTCCCATGTGTTGGAATTCTTTCCCTGCTCTGAGCCTCAGTTTCCCTGTCTGTACAGTTCCAGGGTTGAGTTGCTCCCTGTTGCCTCTTTGAGGCTGTTTCTCCTATGGAACATGGATTCCTTCAGTGCCCACGCTGCTCTGCCAGGCTGCCAGGCACAACTGTCCAGGTGGGAGGGTCAGTGGTACCCTGGCCACCTAGGTTCAGCGAGGAGGTGAGTACAATCCAGCCCGCCGCCCACGCACTGGGCCCCTGGGAAGGTGAGCTTCCACGGGAAGAAGGGTATTCGACCTAATTTTCACAAAACCATCAAACCCACCAGCCATGGTCCATCCGGACTTCAGTGACAATCTGTGATCCAAATATATGAGCAAATGTTTTAGATTCATTACAGCAGAAGAGACACTGGCAGTGATCCCCTGCCCTTCAAATGCACCTCTGCAGGTCCTTCCCACTTTCAGAAGCAGTTCAGAGGGTCTCCTTCACCAGCATCTTTACCAGGCACAGTCAAGAAGGCAGTGAGCCTGCTGCAGAGCGAGCACCATCCAGCAGAAAGGCAGCTCGTAGACACACGTTTAGAATCGCTCCAGGACGTGGAGGCAGTCAGGACAGTACAACAAAAACACTCCCGAAAGAGGACTCCAGAAGATGAGGGAGGAGAAAAAATGAACTGATCAAAAGGGCCATCATCTGTGTAACCTGAGTAACAAAGATGAAGGTAACATTACGAAGGACAGCATCCAGAGCTAATTCCCTTCTATGTTCTCTATAATTCTGTATTTCCTCAGTCATTTTTGTATTAGCAGAAATGAAGATAACTTTATATTATACAGCATCCAGTGCAAATTCCCTACTATCTTATCTATAATTTGGTATTTCCTTTAATGTTTTTCTGTTAACTAATATGAAGATAACTATGTAATACAACATCCAGTTCTAATTCCCTACTATATTCTGTATAACTTTGTATTTTCTGTATTGTTTATGGCTTTTCTGGTTCATATGTCTCCATTCTTTTGTCTTTAAAATAAAATAAAATAAAATAAAATAAAATAAAAAGAGGACTCCAGAGCTGCTACTGAAGAAAGGGGCCAGGACAAGGGCGTCAGTGTGTCAGAAGTGAGAATGATAATTTGGAAGGGGATTAATGGCAATATGTCTTTTACCATAACTTTTTTTAAATTTAAATACTCACCAAGTATTTTGATCACACCTGTAGTTTATATCTCTCATCACCCCTCCACCTTTACTGCACACCCTGGCTCTTGGTTACAACCATATTCTCTTCCCTCTTCCTACAACTCTCTAAACTTTGGCCTCTCTCTGCACAACTTGCCAGGCCACAGGGTCTGGTTCCTAGGTGACCTCCAGTCCAGTGACCCTTTTCTTCACGGCAGTGCAGCCATGCAACAGCTGCGCTGCAGACCACAAATTACCGGAGATCTCCCTTCCCATATCCTTCTCCAACCACTGCTTTCAGTTCTCCCTCTCGCTTCCTCAAACACTCCCACTTCCGCGCCCCTTGCACCTTATCTTCGCCGCTAACCCAATCCCACCACACAGCCCCATTCTGCAGCCACCAGCTGTCCTCACTTCCTTTTTCACACAAAGTCTCCTTCTTTAATTACGAGCCACCTCGGCACCCTGGCATCTCACCCCTTGCAAGGCTCCAACATGTGCTTCACGCTGTCCCCAAGCCTGTGACACAGCAGCTAAATATTGCTGAGAAAATCACACGATCCGTCTATGTGATCTCACCTCAAATTCAGGAACCCAAATCTTGCTGGGGAGTCAGCACTTGGACACTTCTTGAAAGACCTGGCTTTCCCACTGCCCAAGATAATAAAGCATTATTCTTTCAGAACTTTCTACTTGGGGCTCAGCTGCTAACCCCACATTGTAATTCACTTAGGACATAGAAGTCACAAAGCCAGAAGCTCACCTTGTCCCACCGCCAAAGTCCTCCAGCCCATCTACAGCCTCCCCCTCCTTCTCGCAGGACTCTCCCCTCCGTCACCTCCTCTTCACTGGGATGTCGTTCTCTCGTTGCCTTCATTCACAGTCTTGGTCTTTCCTAGACCTCTACTAACGCACAGAGCTGCCCAGCCCTCTCCATCCCTTTCCCCACATGGCCTTGCCCAGCTAGTTGCATGCCTCTGTTTGTCCTCATGGCAAAACCTTTGAAGTGTGTTTCCCTACAACCTCTCCCATCCCCTGACCACTGTTCATCCCTGTGGTCTGTCTGCTACCAACAGGATCTTCTATAACTGCCCAGTGACCTCCATGGCATCTACCTATCCAGAGGACAGTGCTCTGGTTCCTGCTTGACTGGCCTCTCCACAGCCATCTTGACTGGTGTCTCAGTGGCCATCTTGACAGGCTTCTCAGTAGCCATCTTGACTAGCCTCTTCACAGTGCCATCTCTGTGATGCCCGGGCTTTACATTACCAGCCCAGGTCACTTTCCAGAGGCCTTCTTCACATCTTCACCTTGATCTTACCAGCTTCTTGGGTGTGGCATAGTAAAAACAGAACTCTCTCTCTCTGTCTCTGAAAATTATTCCTCCTTCAGCTGCTCTATCTCACCAATGGATGACACCTCCTCCTCATCACTCGAGTCAGAAATCTTGGATGATTCCCTCGTCCCCCCACAACCAAGCTATCAGACGTCCTGCTTATTCCACACCCAAAACATGGCCCCCATCCGCCTTTCTCAGTCCGCCCTTGCGTGGCTGACCACGGCCCCTCAGCGGAGCCTCCAGCCTGTCCTGACCTGCCTTCTCCTTGCCTTCCTGCCCTCTCTCCTGCAGCTCATTCCCTACAGTATAGCCGGGAGGTCATTTTAGCTACTTACTTATTTACTTATTCATTTGTTTAGTCATTTTTGTGAAAGTACTTTTAAAATTTTGATTAATTTTGGTACATTTTAAACATACATGAAATGATGGTGCTCGTAAGAGGGAGTGTGCACCTGAACACGGCATATCCTGAGTCTTCTTTTTCCCATCCCCCTCCCCTCCCTTCAAACCCCCCCTCCATCCCCTCCTATTTTACAAGAGCTTTGTTCCCATTTTTTTCCTCCCATTCTGTTTTTTTTCTTTTCCCTTCCTTCCTCTCCCCCTCCCCACCCTTGTTCCCCTCCCCATCTGAATATCCTCCTCCTATTTGCCAGTATCTGATGTACATTCTGGTCCTGGGAGGTCATTTGAGACACAGGCGGGATAGAGTTGTTTTTCTGACAGCTTCTCATTGCACTTAGAATAAACCAAGCTTCATGCCGTGGCCATGGCTGACCTGTGGCCTGCCCCTGCCTGTCTCACTAACATCATTTCACACTGCTCTCCATGGCTGCCTGTCCACCAGCTTCTCAGCTGCCTGGAGACAGAAGTGTGATTTTCAGAACCACCAGCGTCTTTCCTGCCTCTGGACCTGGCACTCGTTCAGCTAGCCACAGCCGGCGCCCATGAGAGACCACCTGTCCCTGACACCTGTCTCAATCTTTGTTTTCTGAGACAAGCTCTTACTTATATTGTCCAGGCCAACTTGGAATGCATTATGTATCCCTGGCTGGCCTGGAACCCAGGGGGATCCTCCTGCCTCAGCCCTCTGAATGCTGGGATCACAGGCACGCGCCACCTCCAACTCTCGGCATTATTTTCTTGTGCATCCTATTTCCTTCACAGCAGCTTCCAGAAGTAGCCACTTGGTACGTCCCTGCGCGTCCCTGTGTACTGCCCACCAGTGCCTACAAAAGCGGAAGGAGCAGCTCTGCCTCAGGCTATACCATAATCCCAGCTCTGGGCTGAAGGACTGGGGCACAGTGTGTTCCATAACAACCTGCTGATGAGTGCACCGGCTGCCCTGGGCAGTCTCGTCTGCTGTCCGCCTGCCTCACTCCCTGGTGCCCCGAAGCCGTGTGCCAGCTGCCAGGCCTGGCCCTCCTGTGCCCTTCTGCTCTACCCACCCTGTCTCCTCAGCCTGCAGGCTCCACCACTGGGCCCCACACTCAAGTCCCAAAACCCTGCCACCCCCAGGGCCCCTGGGCTGAGCCGCCACCACTTACTGTTGTGGGGCCTTGCCAGGGCCACGGGGACAGCAGTGGCCACTTCCATCTCCCAGGGCTGCAGTTCAGGCCACAGTCAAATGAGAAAGGCCATCAGCTTGTCTGCTGTGGTCAGGACCTTAACCTTGGGCTTGGGGAACGTCTTTAGGACGCTGAGATCCTGCCCCTCCCTCCAGATGTGCTGTCACAGGCCCAAAGACGTCATAGCTGATTAGTGATCAATCGTGAGCTAGAATCAACCTCTCTGTCTCTCTCTCTCTCTCTCTGTCTCTCTCTCTCTCTCTCTTTCTCTCTCCCTTTCTCTCTCACTACTGAGAGTTAAACCCAGACCCTTGCACTGAGCTACATCCACAGTTCTTTTTTAAATTTTGAAGCAGGTTCTCACTAACTTGCTAAGTTGCCCACACTGGGCTACACTTGTACCTTCCTGCCTCAGCCTCCCCAAATGCTAGGATTACAGATGTACACCAACACACTTTGTCTTTTTGTAGATTAATAGGAAGGAGGTAGCTGTCTGTCTTACAGATGGAGAAGCTGAGGCTCAGGCAGGTGGCGTGGCTTTGCATCGGACACCATTAGTCAGGAGCAGTGCTGAGAGAACACCTAGCCTCGCCGGGCCACAGGGTACACTGAAATCAGCCTGCCTTTTCCATATCCCTGATAATGAGGCTGAGACAGGTGCAGACTTTAAAAGACTATAGAGACTGTAAATTTTAAAACTCCAATCTAAACTGGGTATGGTGGCTCATGCCTGTAATCCCCACACTCAGGAGGCTGAGGCAGGAGGATCACTGTGAGTTTGAGGCCAGCCTGGACTACAAAGTGAGCTCAAGCCTAGCCTTAGGTGCATATCAAAACCCTGTCTCAAACAGACAAACAAAAAAAAAAAGCTCCAACCTATTTATGCAGGATACTATTTTTGATCTTGCTTTTCCAACAAATTTCTGACTAGATTAATTTATATGCAAACTTCTGTCCAATTTTTCTAGTTTGTTTTGTTGTAGCCACAAAGCTAAAAGTGCACACACAGTTTAAATACAAGAGTTGCAACCTCCCCGCTTCCCGAGCGGAGCTCTGCCTTCTTCCTGGCACCCTCAGTGAAGCACAGAGCTCCTCCCGCTCTCTGTTGTGGCAATGTGTCCACTGCATGTCCTTGGGACAGGAGAGACACAAGTGGATGATGGAAGGAAGTTAAAACCCGTCGATGACCTCTAACATGTGGAGACCAGCTGCCCTCACAAGCAGTGCGTGTGACCTTCACAGCGCTCAGATGGGGCCACTGCCTCGCTATTCCTGAGCTGCCCACTGGGGACTGTGGGACCACAGCCCTCTGCTTTTGACTATGGTCCATGGACCAAGCCATCTTCAAAGGAGGGGTCCCATCAGAGCCAAGATGCTCAAGGTACTCCCTATGTAGCAGAAAATTTTCTACCATCTCCCCCTCAGTATACTTCAGTTTCTTAGTTTCCCAGGTAACAGTTCCTGTTCCAGTTCTGGTTGCTCCTGTCTCCTAGAAACGGCTGGTCACTGTGTTGCATAGCTGGTCGCTATGATCACAGTGTATAAACCAGTCCTCAGCTGACAAGCCACTCTGTCTCTGTACTTCCTGCTTGCTTATCCTGTACAAGCCCTAGAGCACCACAGATAAGGAGCTCATATTCTGGGAATGATCCTGATAGGTGCCCTTTGACATAAATAAATCTTCCTGGAAGAATTTCTGACAGGGACTGAGCCTGGCCTGGGGGCTCCATCTGAGCACCTGTTTGAGTAGAACTCTTAGGTGAGGTCTGTAGGTGCCCTCCACCCTGCACATTCCAGCAGGGAAGGAGCCTGGCTTAGGGGCACCATCTGAGCAGTGTTTCAGCAGAATTCTTTTCCGGTGAGGCCTGTGGGTGTGCTCTACCTCCAGCTTACCTGCAGGGAAGGAACTCAGACTGGGAGGGCCATCCCTGTTGGTGGTTGAGGCCTGCAGCATGGAAACAGCCTCAGGCCCTGTAGTCCTATGGGTTGGGAGGAGAGGCCTGCTCTCCCCCGACCAGCTAGCTACCTGAGGATCCGGGAGTAGCAGTCCCTGCCTAGCCACCATCAGCTTCAAGGCTGAGGCCTGCACGCTTCCCATCCATGGCCTGGAGACCCTGGTACCCAAGGCCAGCATTCCCCCACTATCGCAGCTGTGGTCTGAGCCATGCACCCCAGCAACTGCATGGGGTTCCTGGGCCCAGTGGTCCACAGTCTGCTACCATCTGGGGATAAGTTTGATATCCATGTAAACTAGGGTCCCTAGAGTCCTTCATGAGCTGCCTGGGGAGCTTGTAGCTCAGCACTTTTCATCTGGCATCCAAAATGACGTGACATAGGAGCGAAATGCAGTCTCAGAACTGAACTCCACCCAGAACAAGTACAGGAGACAATGACATAGGAGAACTAGGAAGCCACATACCTGAAATTTCTGAAATGATCGCATCTGAAGTAAAGAAACAACTCCATCAGGCCACAGAAGAGATTAAATCAGAAATAATCTCTCAGGCAAAAAATGAAATGAAAATACTAATGGAAGAAATGCTCCACACATATAGAGAAGAAACAGATAAAAGAATAGAAGAACATAGACAATAAATGGAAACGTTACATGAGCAAGTTAGGAATGAATTAGAATGCATGAAACAGACTCAAAGAGATTTCCAGGAGGTGAAAACTTGCACTGAAAGCCTACAAAACTGCTTGAATGAAGCCAAAGATAGAATTTCAGATCTTGAAGACAGCATGGCAGATAGCGATCAGGAAAGGAAGGATCTCTTAAAGTCATCAAGGATCAGGGAAAAATCAATTGAACAGCTGCAAGATGAGGCAAAGAGAAATAATGTCCAAGGAACAGCAGTCAGTGAAACAGCAGGCGGCAACACAAATGACATAAAAAGAATATTTGCAGAAATAATAGCAGAAAATGTGCAAGCGTGGTAAAAGATACTGATGTGCAGGTAAATGATGCATATACAACTCCAATGAGCCATAAGTCAAATACAACCACACCCAGACATGTAATAGGCGAGATCCCAGATATCCAGCAAAAGAACACAATATTAAAAGCTGCTACAGAAAAGAAACAGATCACCTATAAAGGAAAGCCCATCAGAATCACAGCAGACTTGTCTACAGAAATCACAAAATCAAGAAGAGCTTGGAGCAAGGTATTACAAGTTCTGAGACAAAACAGCTTCCAACCCAGACTGAAGTATCCTGCAAAACTATCCTTCAAATTCAATGGAGAAATAAATAAATATTTCCACGACAAAGAACAACTGAAGAACTTCATGAGTGCCAAACCAGCATTACAAAAAGTACTAAAAGATAGTCAAGACAGAGAAGAAAGAGACCACAATTTCAAGAACAACAATACTAAGGAACCCTCAAGCAGAACAAACAAGTAAACAGATAGCAAAAATAGGAAAGCAACAACAAGTAAATAGCATGACAAGAGTAAGCCAACAATGGCCCTGAATCAGGGCCAGCAGTTTTCTAAAGCTGTTGGTTTCAAGCAGGAGCCTAAAGTGGTATCTTTCTATGGTCTGTTGGCCATTTCAGAACTTTAGAAATGTAATGGTCAATTCATTAGAAAGAAACAAATAACTAAGTAAATTTTGCGGGAGGACTTGGGGATGGCAACTGGGTAGGCAGCAGAGAGAGAACCTCCCGGAAGAATGCCACTCAGACAAAGGAATATAGGAATATAGCAACATGTGAAGGACAGAAAGGAAAGAGGTGGGTATCCTGAACTCAGGAAGGATCTGAAATGGGAACTGAAGCCCTTGGAAAGACTAAGCAAAACCTCTTCTGGAGGAAAGGATAGGAGATCCGCCATGGCGCAGTCGGAGGGAGAGGAGAAGGAGGAGGTCACAGCTCCAAGCACACCCTTGGCCCACGCCCTCGTTCCAGAGACCCACTATCATGGAAGCCTCCTGACTCGGCCAGGGGAGAGCGGAGTTCCGAGAGCTGGTCCAGGGCTGGAGAGAGGAGGGCGCAGCCAGGAAAAGAGGCAATGGCGGTTAGGAGCAGTTGTCGAACCCAGTGCGAGAATGAGAGGTTGCAACAGCCACTGGGGCAGAGTCCTCACCCTGCGGCCACCTTCCTAATCAGTGCCTGGAGGGAATTGGTGCAACTGGTGCACAGCCCACCATGCCCAGCTCTGTGCCTGCCTCGAGGCAGTGGCCCCCTGCCTCTACCCTGGGTGAGCAGCTACCGGCAGAGAGCAGTGGAGGGCCTCGGCAGCGAGCCACAGTGGCTCCCAGGGATCCAGCAGAGGAGCAGACGGGGGCTCAACACCGCAACGGGAGGGAGATGCGGATGGAGGTGGATCGCGTGGCTCCACGCCCTTCTCATTCCAACATCAGGCAGGAAGCATGAGCTGGGTTGCTGGAATGCAGCTCCCACCCTGAGCTCTCTCTGGGAGCACCTTGAGTCTTAGCGGCTTGAGCAAGCACCGCCTGTTCCTGGCAACAATGGGACAAATCCACAGTCTTCAGGACCCACCCCAAACTATTAATGTGAGCACCAAGAGGGTCTCCTTACAGCTAGCACATATGAACCTTGCATGAACCCATAGTGACAGATTAGATGAAAAGCAGCAGACTGGGAGTCTGAAAAACAACAACATACTCTACACAGCAGACCTGAGAAAATCCTCCAACTCTATTCTAGAACTAATCTTTAAACTCAGTTCATACCCTGAAATAACACAGTGGGAATGGGCTGGGGAGATTTCAAGCCTTTATACCAAGCATCGTAAGTTCATCCAATGCCCAGCTGCAAGGGGTGGGGAACGGTAATACTGGAGATCAGGAGGAGGGAGGAAGAGAAGAGAGGGCCTCTGGCATCGAGGCAACGGGACAGAGCCAAGTGGGTCACTGGGGGCACCCCAACGGAGGCACGTGCCCCGTGGCTGCTCCACTGTGGGCCCCGCGGCTGCTCCGCTGTGGACCCCACTGAGGGTGCCCCACGGACTGGACCTATCTCTCACCCATGGCATGGTGGCGGGGCAAAGCCGGGTGGTCAGCTGTGAGCATAGGTGCTTTTCCACCTCCAACCATGGCAGTTTGTATACACCCATGTATGTTATAGTATAGTCTGAGGCAGCTATATCTCTTCCCAAGGCGAGAGTCCAGGAGTATAGATAAACCCAGGAATACAGTTATTATCACAGGGAAGATGACTGATTGAGTGGTAGGGCAACGGAGATGAGGGAGGAGAAAATTGAATGATCAAATGGGCCATCATCTGTGTAACTGAGTAACAAATGTTAAGGTAACACTATGTAGGACAGCATCCAGAGCTAATTCCCTTCTATGTTCTCTATAATTTTGTATTTCCTCAATAGTTTTTGTATTAACAGAAGATAACTTTATATTATACAGCATCCAGTGCTAATTCTCTACTATCTTCTCTATAATTTGGTATTTCCTTTAATGTTTATGTGTTAACTAATGTGAAGATAACATTATGTAATACAACATCCAGTGCTAATTCCCTACTATATTCTGTATAATTTTGTATTTTTGATATTTTTTATGGCTTATTCTGGTTCATATGTCTCCATTCTTTTGTATGTAAAATAAAAAAATAAAAAATAAAAAAAGAATAAGCCAACATATGACAGTTATAATCGTTAATGTAAATGGCCTCAATTCACCAGTCAAAAGAAACACACTGGCAGAGTGGATTAAGAGACAAAATTCCACAATATGCTGCATACAGGAAGCACACTTTACTCAAAAGGAAATCCACAGACTGAAAGTCAAAGGATGGAAAGCAATTCTCCATGCAACAGATTCCCAGAAAAACCAGGAGTAGCTATTATGTTTCATGAAAACTTCAAACATAAAACAATCAAAAGAGATAATGAAGGCCACTACATACTAGTTAGGGGAAAGCTGCCAGAGGAAGAGACAACAATCCTAAACATGTATGCACCAATACTGCAGCACCAAACCATATAAGTCAAATATTAACACAAATAAAAAACAAATAATCAACAACACTATTGTAGTAGGGACCTAAGCACCCCTTTGAAGCAAAGAAACAGGTCAACTGGACAAAAACTCGGAAAAGAAATAACAGACCTAAACCAAATGTGTGAACAAATGGACTCAGTAGATGTTTACAGAGTGTTCCACCCCACAACATCAGCATACACATTTTTCTCAGCTGCACATCGGACTTTCTCCAAAATAGACCACATTTTAGCCCATATGGCATACCTACCTAAATGCAAAAGAATTGAAATCATCCCAAGCATATTATCTGACTATAGTGCAATGAAATTGGAAATTAATGACAAAAGGAGCTCCAAAAACTCCATAAACACTTGGAAATTAGACAACAACCTCATGAACAACCAATGGGTCACACAAGAAATTTAAAAAGAAATTTAAAAGTACCTACAAACTAACAAAAATGCAAATACAACTTACTGGAATCTGTGGGATGCAATGACAGCAGTCCTCAGAGGGAAATTTAAAGTGATGAACTCACACATAAAGAAAACAGAAAGACAGCAAATAAATAGCCTAATGCTGCACCTCAAACTTCTCGAAAAAGAAGAACAAGTCAAACCAAAATCCCAAAGAAGGGAGGAGATTACAAAACTCAGGGCAGAAATTAATGCAATTGAGACAAAAAAAAAACACTATAAAAAATAAGCGAATCACAGAGTTGGTTCTTTAAAAGAATAAATAAAATTGATAAATCCCTAGCCAACCTTATCAAAAAAGAAAGAACTAAAATTTATGCTATAAGGAATGAAAAGAATGAAATCACTACAGATCCTAGCAAAATTCAAAAGATCATTAATACCTACTTTGAAAATATTTATTTCCATAGGATAGAAAACTCAGAAGAAAGGGACAGATTCCTAGAAATGTACAAATTACCAAAGTTGAATCAGAAGGTATAAAAATCCTGAACAACACAATATCAATTAATGTGATTGAAAATATCATTAAAAACTTACTGACAAAGAAAAGGCTTGGCCCTGATAGATTCACAGCAGAATTTTATGCAACATTCAGCAAAGATTTAATGCCAACACGCCTCAAACTCTTCAATGAAATCGAAAAGGAAGCAATTCTCCCAACTCATTTCTGGACGCAAGTATTATACTGATTCTAAAACCAGAGAAGGACCCAACCAAGAAAGAGAACTATAGGCCAATCTCCCTAATGAACATAGATGCAAAGATACTCAATAAAATACTAGCAAATAGAATTAAGCAAACAATAAGGAAAATTATACGTGATGACCAGGTTGGATTCATTCAAGGAATGCAGGGATGGTTCAATATTCACAAATCAATTAATGTAATACATCATATCAATAGAGCCAAAGACAAAAACCACATGATAATCTCTTTTTTTTTTCTGGTACCAGGGATCAAACTCAGGACTTTGCGCTTGCCAGGCAAGTGCTTATGCCACTGAGCTATACCCCCAGCCCCTGATAATCTCAATAGATGCAGAAAAAGCTTTTGATAAAGTCCAACATGCATTCATGTGAAAAACCCTCGAAAAGATAGGAATAGATGGCCTCTACCTCAGTCTGATCAAAGCCATCTATGACAAACCAACAGCCAACATCATACTAACTGGACAAAAAAATGAAAGCTTTCACTTTAAAGTCAGGAACAAGACAAGGATGGCCACTGTCACCACTCCTGTTCAACATAGTTCTGGAAGTATTAGCCAGAGCAATTAGACAAGAGAGAGAAATAAAAGGAATAAGGACAGGAAAGGAAAAAGTAAAACTATCACTATTTGCAGATGACATGATACTATACATGGAAGACCCCAAAAACTCCACAAGAAGACTCCTTCAATTGATTGACAAATTCATCAGAGTAGCTGGATACAAAGTCAACACCCAAAAATCAATAGCATTCCTATACACAAGCAACAAACAGACTGAGAGAGAAAGTAAGGAAACCATACCTTTTACAATAGCATCCAAGAAATTTAAATATTTAGGAATCAATCTAACAAAACAGGTAAAAGATCTATTCCATGAAAACCACAGTACTCTGAAAAAAGAGATCAAAGAGGATTTCAATAAATAGAAAATCATTACCTGCTCACGGTTAGGACGAACCAACACTGGGAAAGTGGCCACACTATCAAAGTTGTTGTACAGACTCAATGCAATTCCCATTAAACTACCATTAGCATACCTCACAGATCTAGAGAAAACATGACTTAAATTCATCTGGAACCAGAAGAGACCCAGAATAGCAAAAGCAATCCTGGGCAACAAGGACAAGTCAGGTGGAATCACAGTCCCTGACCTGAAATTATACTACAAAGCTACTGTAATAAAATCAACCTGGTACTGGCTCAGAAACAGACCTGAGGATCAATGGAACAGACTGGAAGATGCAGCCACAACCAAAAACACACTCAGCCACCTCATCTTTGACAAAGGGGCCAAACAAGCTCACTGGAACAAAGATAGCCTCTTTAATAAATGGTGCTGGAAAAATTGACTTGTCTCTTGCCAAAGACTGAAAATAGACCCAAGTCTATCACCATGCACCAAACTCAAGTCAAAATGAATCACAGATCTCAATATTAAAACAGAAACACTAAATCTATTGGAAGAGAAGGTAGGTAAAAATCTGGAAGACATAGGCGTAAGCAGAGAGTTCATGAACAAAAATCAAACTGTAAGGGAAACATTTCAAAGAATCAATAGCTAGGACCTCATCTTACTGAAAAGTTTCTGCACATCTAAAAAATCACCAGTAGAGTAAAAAGAAAACCCACAAATTGGGAAAAAATCCTAACTGGCTGTCCCTTGGACAAAGGTCTTCTATCTAGAACATACAAAGAATTAAAAACCATGAACCTCTCCAGATTCAAAGACCCAATCCGGAAG
>PVLD010027407.1:0-20843 GCA_004027595.1 Dinomys branickii | reverse complement strand
ATTGCCTTGCAAATTTAAGGTTAAAAAGAGACTTCATTAGCTGACCAAATAGAAAAGTCTAGGAATATGTCTGTCTTCTAGCATGGCTGGATCCCTGAGACACAATAAGTTTTCAATATTTGGTCTTTGTTTTTTTTATTAGTTGTTATTGCCTTTAACTGTGTGATCAGTCTTTCATTCTTATATGTGGTCATCTGAGCAGCTTTGTTGAAGATAACAATATGTATTAACAACCACTGTTAATTCCTGCCATTTTGTTTTGAAATCTTGTATTGATTTTATTGTTTTTGTGTTGTTTTGTTTTTGTCTTCATTGTTACTTTTTTCTTTAAAATAAAAAAATAAAATAAAATAAACAGAAAAAAAAAGAATTTACGCCTCCATCATTTTCCAAGTTAGTTTCTCCCTCAGCACATTACTTCTCTGGAAACACTACAAGCTTGTGTTTTAGAATTCACACCAAGAGATGCTGTGTTTCAGGAGTGTAAAGCAAGAACCCAAATTCACTCTCCTCCCATGGCGCAGAAGAGTGACCTAGAGTGAGATGACATGAGTCAGGGACCCCTGCTGAGAACTGAGCCCTGGAGTCACGTCCATGTGATAGAGGAAGAAGTGTGCAACAACACAGGTAGAGGTCTGGTTCTGGGAGTCTGTTTAGTAGTTTTATATTTGGGTGTAAATTGCACTCTCAGTGCTGAGCTCACCCTTTTTCAGAAATAAACCTATTGGTCATCCTTAACTATTCCCCTAACTCTATATAAAATGCTAAGAAAAATTCAAATGACCTTAATTCTATCACAGGTTGATGCCCCCTTCAATTTTAAGATCATTAGTCACTCACACATGCACATACACACACACACACACACACACACACACACACACACACACACACCTATATACAGGCACTGCATGCACAAATGTTTACAGACATGAGTGTTTGTACCTTAAGGAATACTGCAAAGATTTAATCCTTTGTGCTTGCTTTTACCCACCTGTATTTTTCCCTAACATTTTCTCTATGCAAGATTTTCTTTGAAAAGTATCACAATTTTAAATGTGTACCTAATATTTCACACTGAGGATGTGCCATGTTTGTTTAAACACATCCGTATGGTTGACTAGGCGATTTTCAAACTGTTTTCAATATTAATAATCTAGTAAAGAACACTTTTAAGAGAGCATTTTTATGTACTCTTATGTACAAAAATGTAGGTGAGTTTGATTATTTTTAAAGTTTTGGCACCATTATCCAATTACTGTTGAGAATTTACATCTTTCATCTTACTAAACATCTGCTAATTACAAAGTCAAAGCACACCTTTCTAAGCGTTGATTCATATTGTGATGCATCTGCTACTAGATTGGTTTCCAGAATCTCACTACCACACCCTTCCCCAGGGTCTGGGATGGTGCTGAGCCTCTGAGATGTACTCCTGAGAGTCTTGTGGATTTATGTCTGTTGATACTGCATAAATTGCCAGACAGATCTTAAAGAAGTAAAGGAAAAAGGCTTATGTTTGTTATGTAGGACGATGCCTCCTGAGCAACCATTTCAATAGTACATCAATCCAGATGGTTATAGAAATACACCATAACTTTAAAAGAGTGTATATGAAACTGTCAGTGAGTCTTAAGCGTTGATGGGGATCATCTTTTACTTTCCAAGTCTGGCTTTTGTTTCTCATTTGAGAATTATGTGAGGAGCAAATGTTAGCGTTGTCATCACCATCATCATCAACCATTACAGCGTGAGATGCTTGGCGAGTGTGTCCACTGGCTTATCTGAGATCTTCGTGGTGCAGAAGGGACAGAGAGTGCACAGACAGCGAGGGAACCATCAGTTAGATCATCGGCCGCTCCGCTACCCCGCCTACATCATGGGTCCTTCTGGGCTAAACTGTTAGATGCCTCGTGTGCTTTGTCAAATTTAATAAAAATGTATGAGGTAACAAAGTAGGAGAGTCATTGCTGTAATTTGTACTGAAGAGATTAATTCACTGCCCTGATGACACATCCATATCATTAATTGACAGAGTCAGTTGCTACTAGTTTTCATGAAATTACTAGGTTTTTTGTTTCAGCACAGGGTTTTGAACCCAAGACCTCATGCACACTAAGCAAGCACCCTACCATTGAGCTATGTCGTCACCACTTACTTTTCCAATATAGTCACCTAGACTCATGGTGAGGTAAGTTTCTTTGCACTTGACTGGACCTAGTGTATCTCAGGGTAATGCAATGAGCAAAAACGTGGTGATCAAAGACTCTAGTGGCAGCAACCTATGTTTTTAAGAAATAAAAATTGAAAATAGAAATTTGTCTTTCAAATGAAACATTGAAGACATGATGCATTCTGTCGAGGAGTTTCTGTTTATTGATAAATTTATTTATTTTTTAAAATAACCACAGTTTCTTGTACTCTTTGGACTCCCTTTCTTGGCTCGTGGTGAGATCCATCAATATGACTGCAGTCAGATTTCGTAGCTATGCAGTCACTGCAGTTATCAAGACTGAATCATTTGGGTTATTCAGAGATGATGGTTTTCCTTTTTAAGACATCAACCTTTTAAATCAACCTCCCAGGTACTGTTGATGGGAAAGTGTAAGGGTAAAGGCCCACCAGAAAACAGTCGGGCTGTTTCTAATTCAGGTGAATATACACTTAACCTGTAAGTGACCCAGACATTGCATAGCTGCATACATGTCCTAGGGAAACGGGAGCAGATTCCCACAAAACCTGTGGGAAATGCAAAATTTCATAGCAGCTTTATTTATAAGAGCAAAGAACTGGAAACAGTTCAGATGTCCGATTTTCTTGTCCAATTCAAGAAAATGGTTAAACAAACAATGGTGCCTTCATACACAGAACACTATTCACCACTAGGGAGGAATAAACTATTAATATGAGCAACAGTTTGGATGGCCCAACTGCATTATGCTGAGTGAAAAAATTTAATAAACACCCACAAAATCCCACACGGCTCTGTACTAGATGTTTCATTTATGGCACGTAAAGTGACAAAATTATAATGATAGCAAACACATCACTGGCTGTTACAGATTGGGGCACCAGAAGAGTTTCTTTGTGGATTAGGGAGAAATTTGTCTTGATTATAGTGATGGTTAATTGAGTCTACCCATGAAGTAAAATGTCACCACCAGGCCGTACACCAAACACAGAGAGCTTAGAAGAGAGTGCTTGATGATACCGATGTGCTTGGGTTAGTAGCATCGCACTGTAGTGACTTTTCTGGTTTTGAGGATGTAATGACACTTAAAAGTCTTATAAAAGTTGGGTCCAGGGGCTTTCTTTCTGTGCCTTCTGCCTTTGGAACAGGAAGGAGGTCCAGTGTTTCTATTCGTCCCTTGCCCTTGCTGAGTCAGGTGCCTGTTTCTCTGTTGTACTTGCTGCTTTCTTATACCAGGGACGGAGGGTGGGGCAGCTGTGCTGAGCACTGTAGGTGAGATAGGATAGTAGTCATCCTGGCCTTTACTTATTAGATATCAGTAGCAAATTTTTAACCTCCCTTCCCAGCTGTCTTTAGATGTGTCTAATTGTTCACTGGCAGACAAAGTGATTCCTAGTTAAGAATCAGCCTTATATCTGTTAAAATGTGTCAGAGGCTATTGGTTTGGCTAAGCCCCTGCACCAAGTGCTACAGACCAAAGCAAAGCAAAGTAATTTATGCTGCAGTTCCAAGTCACGAAACTAAAACTAAGTTGTTTATTTGACGTCCTGAGAAATTAGGGGAGTGAGATAGAGCCATAACTTCAAACACAAAACTATTTTTATCTGACATGATGAAAAAAATCTCGCCTGCTTTGACCCTGAGAGCAGAGTACATTGGCCGTGACCAATCTACATTTTATTCTGTTTCTGTTTATTCTCTGCCCATTTCTGTCTATAGAACCAATCTCTGATGCTCAGCTCATTAAACACTGATTACGTTTTACAGAAATGAAGAATTGCTCAATTCTAGAATTGCAAGTAAAAATTAATAAGCTCATTAAACTAGATTCATTGTAATTTGGCCTTTGGGCTCATTCTTATTCCTATAATGGCAAAATGAGAGCAGCAGGTGCCCGGGGATCTCCATGAGGGGTGAACGTTCAAGTCCAAAGAACACTTAGACATTTGGTTGCAGCTTTTGGCTGGCTCATAATTGATGACAGAATGATGTCTCTTTATTCTGCTGACTGGCAATAAGCGCAGAGCAATCAGTTTTGTCTCCAGTCTGGGTCAGCCAGGGACTTACAGGACTCCTCTTGTGTACTGAAGAGGTGGCAAATATCAGGTAAAAATATATGTTTGTAAATATAGTGAGTATGGAGAAAATAATAAACTGTGATGGAAATGATGAAGTGGTTCAGTGCTGTTTGTTCTGAAAACCCTTTTCTACCTGCCACACTCCGTGGAGATCTCCCCCTTCAACTTCCTAAGTATCTCTAGTCTGCTGCCATTCATTCATCTCCCTACAGATATAGCCAAACTGATTTGGCTAATGAATAACATTCAACACTCTGATAACAGCCAACACCATTGACTACCAGGTGAACACTGAGAGAATGAACAGAAAACACCTCAGAGTCCAGCTTCTTTATTTAGCAGGTGAGACACACAGAGGTCCGGTCTTACACATACAATAACTTACAGAACCAGGATGCACCCAAGTTTATAACCCAGGGGCAGTGACCTGTTATTGCTAGTAATTCCTAAAGAAAAGGGTGTTTTGTAAGCCACATATCATGGTAGCCAAGATTATTAACTATGCAGCTACATGAATGTGGGTTGAAATTCTAGCTTTACATTAAACTGCAAAAGATACTTTTGCATGGCCTATCATGTTTTTTCTATCTCACTGAACTGAAATAGAAAAAGTTTCAGCGTGAAGCCTGTAGCAAATATGTCAGGATCCTGGTCACACTCCACCTTTCCTGACTTTCAGTTGCCTGTGTCTATTCCGAATTTCACTCATGGAATGAGTCCACAGGAAGCCTGTAGCAAATATGTCAGGATCCTGGTCACACTCCACCTTTCCTGACTTTCAGTTGCCTGTGTCTATTCCGAATTTCACTCATGGAATGAGTCCACAGGTCAGTTCAGAGGACTGCTTGAATAATTGTCAGTAACGCTTTGGAACATTGCATTTCTGCTGCAAAATTTAAACAGCGACAAGAGTCAGAAAGTCAACACACTGAAGAACTGAGTGTTTCTAATCAACTTATTATGAGCTCCAGGGCCTTAGATCATGAGGAGGGATTTAACACAAAAGTTTACTGAAAGAAGATGAGTTAGGCAAGATTAGGGAGGACAGAGAGAACGCTGAGGAGATTTATCTAAGAGATGAAGGTGAGAGGGACATGAGGCCTCCGAAAAGGGGAATGCTGTAGGAATGCAAGAGGAAGTAACTGATAAATCCTAGCTATGCCATTCCTACCCTTTCTCTCATCCCTGAGCTCTTTCATTGAGAAACAAAGAAGAATCAAGGTCCCCATTTCCCAGTTGTTAGAATTATAAAAGCGAAAGAATCCCATTTCCCTTACTAGCTCTGTATGAGTAAGTGGAGAATTTATGAACCTAATCAAGTTTTTATACATGTCTATCTCTTTGTCTCCTAAGATGAGAAGAAAAATAATCAATGGATAGGAATCATCTTCTCAGTACGATGATTTGAAGAAGAATATCAAACACATGCAACAATGTTTCTTGGAGGCTAAGGATGGGCCTGGCCTGGCATTCAAGAGAGAAACTTGTGAGAGGACACAGGAGGCTGGAGTTCTGGTAATGGCTCTGTCTCTTTCTGTGGCGTTAGGTAAACATACTGTTCTTTCAATGTTTCAGTATTCTTTCTAATCAATTGATAGAATTGGAATTTGGAAACTCCCGGTTCCTGAGAACATGGAGAGTCTCAGATGAGCCAAGGAAACAGGTTGCTAGACAGAGGGGTTTCACCCGACAATAACCCTCCACCCAAGTGTATAAATAAATGTGCTATAGTCACTGGGCAAGTCTTTCTCTCCCACCAGGATAGGAGCCTCCGCCTGACCTCAGCTTTCTGCATCTTGACTCTTGTTTTGCTTCATCATTTTGAAGACAAAATTAAATAAATAATATTAGACAACCACTAGACAGAACTGTTTTTATTGTATTGGTTTTCAATGGTAAGTTCAGGTAACTGGATCTTAACATTAGTAGAGACTGTGTGCTGCTTTTATAGTTACTGTTGGAAGAAGAGCGTTTGACCAGCAGGAGGGATTTTAAACACAAGTTTATTGAAAGAAGATAACATAGGGAAGGTTGGGAAGGACAGAGAGAACACTGTGGAGATTTATCTAAGTGATTAAGGTGAGAGGTACATGAGGCCTTGGCAAAGGGAAATGTTATGGGAATTGAAGGGAAAGGTGCTGATACCTCCCAACCATTCCATTCCTACCCCTTCTTTCACCCTTAGCTCTTTCCTTCGGATACCAATTAAAGTCATAGACTCTGCAGTTGGTAGAATTATAGTAGCAAATGAGTCCCACTTTCCTTACTAGCTCTTTCTGAGAAAACGGAGAATTTATGAAGTTAATCAAGTTTTTATAGATTTCTATCTCTTTGTCTCCTAAGATGAGAAGAGCAACAATCAGTGCAAGGGAATCATCTTCTGAGTTCCCTGCTTTGAAGAAAAATATCAAATACGTGACAGAAATTTTTCTGGAGCCTAAGGATGGGCCTGGCCTAGCATTCCAGGTGGAAATTTCTGAGAGGATCCAGGAGGCTGGGGTCCTGGTAATGGCTGTGTCTCTTACTGTGGCTTCAGGCAAATGTATTACTCTTTTAAGGTTTCAGGATTCTTTCTAATCAATTGATGCAATTGGGACTCAGGGATTTCCAGTTCCCGAGAGCATGGGGAGCCTTAGCTGAGCCAAGGAAACAGGTTGCCTGACAGAGGGGTTTCACCTGAGAAGAACGCTCCCCCAAGTGTATAAGTAAATGTGCTATAGTCACTGGGCAGGTATTTCTCTCCCACCATCAGAGGAGGCTCCACCCGACTTCAGCTTTCTGTATCTTGACTCTTGTTTTCCTTCATCATTTTGAAGACAAAATTAAATAAATGATATTCAACAACCACTAGAAAAAATTATTATTTTTTTATTATATTTGTTTTCAATGGCCAGTTCAGGTAACCGGATCTTAACATTTGTTAAGACTGTCTGTTCTTTTTAGTTTTTCTTTTAACAAGATGCTTTGACCATCACAAGGGATGTTACACACAAGGTTACTGAAAGATGATGATGTAGGGAAGGTTGGGAAGGACAGAGGGAACACTGAAGAGATTTATTTAAGAGATTAAGGTGAGAGGTACATGAAGCCTTGGTAAAGGGCAATGCTGTAGGAATTCAAGAGGAAGGTGCTGATACCTCCTAGCCATGCCATTCCTACCCCTTCTTTCACCCTGTAGCTCTTTCCCTGAGATACCAAGAAAACTCAGGGACTCTCCAGTTGGTTGAATGATGGTAGCAAAAGAATCCCATTTACCTTAATAGCACTGTCTGAAAAAATGAAGAATTTATTAACTTAATCAACTTTTTATAGATGTCTATCTCTTTGTCTCCTAAGATGAGAGGAAAAAACAAATGAATGAGAATCATTGTCCAATTATCCTTTTTGTTAAAGAATATAAAATATATGAAAGAATGTGTTCTAGAGGTTGAGGATGGGCCTGGCCTGGCATTCCAGAGAAAACCCTGTGACAGGAGACAGGAGGTTGGCGTTCTGGTAATGCCTCTGTCTACCTCACTGTGGCTTCAGTTAAAACTATTGCTCTCTCAAGGTTTCAGTATTCATTCTAATCTACTGACGGAATTGAGACTCAGGCATTCCCGGTTCCTGAGAACATGGAGAGCCCGAGGTGAACCAAGGAAACAGGTTGCTACACAGTGGGGTTTCACCTGACAGTATCCCTCCCCCACAAGTGTATAAATGAAGGTACTATGATCACTGGGCAGGTCTATTTCTCCTACCAGGAGAGGGGGCTCCACCTGACCTCAGCTTTCTTCATCTTGACTCCTGTTTTGCTTCATCATTTTGAAGACAAAATTAAATGATTAATATTAGAAAACCAGTAGACAATATTATTTTTATTTTATTGGTTTTTGAAGGCAAGTTCAGGTAACTAGATATTAACATTAGTAGAGACTGTTGTTTTTACAGGTTTCCTTGGAAGAAGAGCCTTTGATCATCAGGAGGGATTTTACACACAAGTTTATTGAAAGATGATAATGTAGGGAAGATTGGGAAGAACAGAGAGAACACTGGAGATTTATCTAAGAGATTAAGGTGAGAGGTACATGAGGCCTTGGCAAAGGGAAGTGCTGTAGGAATTGAAGGGAAAGGTGCTGATACCTCCTAGCCATGCCATTCTTACCCCTTCTCTCACCCTGTAGCTCTTTCCTTGGCATGCCAAGGAAAGACATGGAACCTGCAATTGGTGGAATTATGGTAGCAAATGAGTTCCATTTTCCTTACTAGCTCTGTCTGAAAAAATGGAGAATTTATGAACTTAATCAAGTTTTATAGATGTCTATAGAAGAAAAAGATCAATAAATGGAAATTATCTTCTCAGCACGACACTTTGAAGAAGAATTTCAAACACATGAAAGGAGGTTTCCTGGAGACTAAGCCTGGGCCTGGCCTGGCATTGCAGAGAGAAACTTGTGAGAGGATCCAGGAGGCTGGACTTCTGGTAATGGCTCTGTCTCTTACTGTGGCTTCAGGTAAAACTATCGCCCTCTCAAGTTTTCAGTATTCTTTCTGATGCAATGATGGAATGGCAACTCAAGTATCCCCAGCTCCTGAGAACAGGAAGAGCTTTAGGTGAGCCAAGGAAACAGGTAGCTACACAGAAAGAGTTCAACTGACAATAACCTTCTCCCCATGTGTATAAATAAATGTGCTATAGTCACTGGGCATGTGTTTCTCTCCCTCCATTAGAGGAGGCTCGACCTAACCTCAGCTTTCTGCATCTTGACTCTTGTTTTGCTTCATCATTTTGAAGACAAAATTAAATATATAATATTGGACAACCACTACACAAAATTATTATTGTTGTATGGTTTTTTGATGGCAAGTTCAGGTAACTGGATCTTGACTTAGGAAGAGACTGTCTGCTGTTTTTACAGTTTTTCTTGGAAGAGCCTTTGACCATCGGGAGGGATTTAACACAGAAGTTTATTGAAAGATGATGAGCTGGGCAAGATTAGGGAGGACAGAGAGAACAATGAGGAGGTATATCTAAGAGATTAAGGTGAGAGGTACATGTGGTAAAGGGCAATGCTGTAGGAATTAAAGGGAAAAGTGTTGATGCCTCCTAGCCATGCCATTCCTACCCCTTCTTTCACCCTGTAGCTCTTTGCTTGGGATAACAATTAAAGTCATGGACCCTGCAGTGGGTAGAATTATAGTAGCAAATGAGTCTCATTTTCCATACTAGCTCTGTCTGAGAAAATGGAGAATTTATGAACTTAATCAAGTTTTTATAGATATCTATCTCTTTGTCTCCTAAGATGAGAAGAAAAACAATTGATGCACGGGAATTATCTTCTGAGTTCCCTGCTTTGAAGAAAAATATCAAACACATGAAAGAAGTCTTTCTGGAGGCTAAGGATGGGCCTGGCCTGGCATTCTAGAGAGAAAATTGTGAGAGGATCCAGGAGGCTGGACTTCTGGCAATGGCTCTGTCTCTTACCGTGGCCACAGGCAAATGTAGTGCTCTCTCAGGTTTTCACGATTTTTTCTAATCAGTTGATGGAAATGAGACTCAGGGATTCCCAGTTTCTGAGAACACAGAGAGCCTGATGTGAGCCAAGTAAACACAGAGGTTTCATGTGACAACAACCCTCTTCCAAGTGTATAAATAAATTTGCTATGGTCACTGGGCAGCTCTTTCTCTCCCACAAGCAGAGGAGGCTCCACCCAACCCCCGCTTTCTGCATCTTGACACTTGTTTTTCTTTATCCTCCACTGTCTCTCCATTTCGACTTTCAAGAGCTATTCCAGATGCCGTACAAATCAACGTGGCTGTCGTGATGGATCTGAATCTTGCTTGCTCATCCTCTATAACTTCCAATTCCCCATTCTGAGGCGTCCTGAGGCATTGTGCGGAATCCAGTGAGTACTGTGAGATGATCCCGAATGTTACTGTAAGGGCATAATTGTTACACACAGGCCTTCGTGTGGAAGCTATGCACTGAGCTCCCAGCACCTCTGTGTGCCTAGTTGCTACAGAAGTGGATGTCTAGTGAAGCTGCACTGCCTTCTTTCAATGCCTCAGACATTTCAAATTTGTTTCAGCCTTGAACCTATTCATCAGAGGTGCACTCTCCTAAAACTACACTTTCTTCATATTTTTCCGTGAATAATCGCTTTCTTTTCCTTTACATTCTAAGTGAATCCAAATCCAGAGTCCTCTCTTCAGAAGCAGGCTCTTTAGGAATGTCCTCACTAGAATTGATCTCTTTCAAGGTCTCAGGAATGAACCCAGCCCTTACGTGACTGCATGTGTTTGTGAGAATTTTGAGGGTCAGACATTTCGGCCGCAGCCCACTAGGATCACTCCTGCTCCCTCACTTGTCCCTGTGTCACATTTCCTTCATGTTGGAATCTTTAGGTCTCATTTTCTTCACCTGCGAATGAGAAGAATAGTATCTACACCCCTGTTCTGTTTTATAGGGTTAAATTTATTCATTCATGAAAATGGCCGGGAACAGTGCCTGATAGGCAGTAAAGGCTTACTGTTTTCTTATTTTCACATATGTGGAAATTAGGAAAATAGTAGATTACTGCATTCAAGCCCTAGCTGGACCTGTAACAGAAGATGTGCACCTCACCCAGCCAGTATACTTCAGTTTCTTAGTTTGCCAGGCAGCAGCTCCTCTTCAAGTTCCAGTTGCTTCTGTCTCTTAGACATGGCTGGTCACTGTGATGCGCATTGTATAAACCAACTCCCAGTGACAAGCCATTCTGCCTCTGTACTTCCTTCTTCCTTATTGCATACAAGCCCTAGATAACCAGAAATCAGGGTTGATCTTTGAGGAATGATCCAAATCAATGCCCATTGATGTAAAATAAATCTGCATCCAAATCCTGCATGTCATTTCAGTGTTTCTGTCTGCCACTGTTGACCACTGGAGATATAAATGACTAGTGATGCTCACAATATCAAAAGGCAGGGTCTAAACTGCTCCCCATCTATTTGATGAAGTGAAAGCCCAGATAATGAAATCACTTGTCCAAATCTCACAGATAGTAAGGGTTCAAGGTAAGAATGACACCTGGGTCTGCTGATGGAAAATCCATCACTGCATGGAAGGAAAGAGGCCTATTGGAGAATTTGCACGGCCCCTTATTGACCTCTTGCATACACACGGTCATGGGGACTCCAACTGTTTAGGATCAGCTGGAGAAGCACCGAGGTGTCCCCAAACAGCCTGCCAATAGCCCTGCAGGAACTTGTGACTCTTCTGGCCATCAAACTGACTTTTACATAAGTTAGACATGTATTTGGATAATTTCATTTTGAGGCTGCTTGTTCTTTTTAAGGTAGCATCAGAAAGCATGAGCATGTCTGAATTTGTATCCCAGTTAATGGAAGTTACAGCCATGTCTCATTATCATGCACAAGGACCAACTCCAGAGGGTAGGATGATTTCTATGTTAAAATTAAACTCATACTCTGAGAGGAGGATTGCAAGCTTAATCCCAGCCTTTAAAACTTAGAGAGACCCAGGCTCAAAATTAAAAACAAAATATTAAAAAGGGCTACATATAGTTCAGTGCAAGGCCTGTAGTCCAGTGTGAAGGTCCTGGGTTTAATCTCAAGTACTGCAAAAAATACAAGAAAATGAACAATCAAAGCCAAGTACATGAGTAAAATGCAAACAGCCTTGTTTGGTGTCACAAACTTTTCCACATTGTAAAGGGAGGGTTGACAAGTTTGGTAACCTTTAGGAGCAAACACATACATAAATGCAAAATAAGATCTTCCATATGGCAAAATAAACAAGGGCAGCCCCTCTCCTGAACAATTAAAAAACCTACACATTCCAGAAATAGAATCAAACCAGGGAAAGGTGCAACTCATATGCAGAAAAGTGTTAATTTTTCCATAAAGAGAGGTGATACATACTAACATCTACACAGAAGTACCGTTTAAGATATATAACAATCCAAAAGTCCACAAAGGGGTTTTCTGATGTGCTTCAGGGAAGATACGATGTAGTACTAATGGGGCAAGAATTTTCTACCCTAGTGCAAGGCAATAAAGCAGCTTTTATCAATGACTGTGATGTATTGGTCTCATCTATGCGAAGTGGAATATGCACAAGGTTATTCACTTTATATTAGCAATGGCCAAGAAACAACCCCGATTTCCACCAATAGAGGCCTGAGCACATATAGCTGACTTCTGCTTGAGGATACTATATGGCAAAATAAGAAATTAGGCACTGCTCTGGAGAGCTCTCCAATTTATACTTTTACTAAAACAAGGAATATCCAGGACAGTTTATATAATGTATTTGAGTACGGAAAGACAATAAGAACGGAAAACTTTGTGGGGTTAGCTTGGTTCATAAACTTAATCTTTCTATGATTCTGGTTGCGGTACTTGTTCAGGTTGCAACTACTTACTTGTACACCCATAAACATTTGAACAATATCTAGACAGCAAATGCAAATTATTTCTAATTCATAGTAGGGAGTGGAATGGTGTGGAAAGGAAGTGAAGAAACTTCTCAGGGAGTGCCTGCTCGTACTGTTTTGATAAATATATATCCAATTTGCCTACCTAAAAAAGTAAAAGGAAAGTTAAAGAATTCCTACAAGTGGGATGCATATATATGGTAACTTTGGGCAAGTTGCTTAAATTTCCTGAGCTTCAATATTCCGATCTATAAAATGGGGAAGATGACATTTGGGGAACTTTCTCTCAGTCACTCACACAAACGCAGCTCATCCTTAACCCTGGTCTCTACACTGCTGCTTCTGTGTGGAGGTATCCCGAGGGTGGGTGTGGTGGTTTGAGGAATCTCCTGCCTGTAGTTATTCCACAATCAGATCTAAGGAAACTCGTCTCAGGAGATCCTTCTCTGATGCCCGTGTACTATAATTCGCCTCTGCTTGTTAGTCACTGGCTTCATAGCACTGATGTTTCGCTTCACAGCATCGATCTTTTGTGAAACTTCTCTTTTTTCTTTTGTTATATTGATGTGTTGTGTCTTCCTCTGAACAGACACCATGCCAGGAGGGCATTAACTGTTTTATCACAGTTAAGTCCAAAAACCCGGAGCAATGCCTGCTGTCTGAGACATGGGCAAGGGAAGCGTGGGTGGGGCCTGTGCCCAGTGCAACGGGTAGCATCGGCTGTTTCCGTTATTGATAAAGAGATACCAGAAGCCGGGTTGCACTGAGCGTTCTTTCCCCTCTCCAGCTATTTGTAAAAATTCTTTATTTTTTTTGTGTTGTTTAATCTTAACCACAAGACCTAGATAGAGAGTATTTGATTTAAGAGTTAAATGGAAAAGACCTTCTCAAGGAAGGGCTTTGCTCTTGCTCCCTGAAGGAGGTAACTTTCACATTTAATTTGACATTTGTTCTCCCTGCCTCATTATATTCTCAGGCTGACTTCCTTTCCTAACAAGCAGAAACCCAAGGATTATTCTCTCCCCAAGGTGTGAGCTGGGCAAAAGCAACCCACAGAGGTGAGGTGGTGCCTGGCATCAGATAATCGCTCCTAACCATTTGCATATCTTGTCAACCACAAGAAGCCTAATTATCTCCCTCTCTGCAAAATCTCCAGAGAGGAAGCTCTGAGTCTGCTTTCTTTTTCTCTTCTTAAGAAAAGTGATGTGAGGGCCTGGGGATATAGCTCAGTGGAATAAGCACCTGCCTAGAAAAGTGATGTGTGTCTTTGAACTTCACTTCACCTTTAGGATAGAAGCCGAGGAGAAGACACATGCACACAAGTCTTCAATAGTTTGTGCAGATGGATTTTTGAAAATTCTTTTTGTGGTTTTATAGATAAATATTTAGCATGCCATAAGAGAATTAGACCTTTAACCATAACTTACATGCAAGGGCATAAGAGAACTTCTCTCCCTCTCACATGCTCCTTCCTTTCAACTCCTTGCCCTCACATAGATTCCTCACACAGGATCTACGGGAGGCTTGTTGTCATGCTCAGTTTAAAACGCACATTGTTCTTTTATAATAATTAAAATTATGTGTATATCCATACACGTGTGCATGATTCTTTGAAAATCAGATGGAGAGAACAACTATTTTCCAACCATTTGGCCTACTGTCAGCAGTTTCTCTGGCTAACTCCAGGTTTCTTGTTTGCAAATGTTGAAGTGTTCATTATTCAGTTGCTTACTTCAATTTCCCACATAAGAAGAACTAGTGAGGTCAACATAGAGGAGATTTATGTGCAGTGTTAACAATGTCTTGGAAGGGGGCGTTAAGGATTCTTGCTTGAGGGTTGGAGTATAAATGAGATCTCCAAGATGTGAGTTTGGTGGGGAAGATGCTACCCAGGCACTCATTTCAGTTCTTAAGCTATCTCTAGTGGTTGGTACATTGTGTCAACTTGAAAGTTTGGAAGTTTAACTCAGCAGGGGTCAGGATTTACTTTGTAAACAACCTCATCCTGCCCAAGAGGAGGGAACGGAGATGGTGTGAGTGCTACACCTGTCCTAGGGGATGACAGCCTGCTTAAAATATAAGGGAGAAAAAGAGGTCGCCTTGCTCTTTCTGCCTTTGCCATCTCCTGTCACCTTGAAGTGTTGCCCCTGGTCCACGCCACCCTGCCCTGGAGCCAGCTGATTATGGACTGAAACCTTTACACATGGTCAGCTAACTAAACCATTCCTTCCTTAATTTTGGGAATCGGGTGTTTTGCCTCAGTAATGAGAAAAGTAACCAAGACACTATTGGACAGTGTCAATCCTTGCCTGTGTTAACAGTTCTCATCTACCTGGCGTAGGGAGGAAAGGTTTCCTGTGCTGGTGCTGCTTTTGTGGATGAGGGAATTATGGAGGACAAGATGACTTATTTCAGGAAGACACTGGCTCCAAAACTTATGATTTTTCTCAGTCCAGTCCTTTCCCATTGTGAAATAAACTGATTTCTGATCAGGGATTTCTGACCAGAGATTAAACCAGATGAGCCAGAGGATTTACTGTATCAGTTTATAAAAGGGTCAAGGCAGGGTCTGTCTTAGGTTCAAATTTATAACTTCCATTGGTATGAGATGTGATAAAACATGGTATGTGTTTCAATTAAAAATTATTATAATAAAAGAGCCATTGTCACCAGTTCCTCTCAAAGTTCTCCTCCATGGTGTGGAATCCATTTGTCCCATCAGTCTTTCCACTTTCTGAAGCAGGTCTAGAAGTCCTCTCTCCTGAGTGTCTTTAGTAGTACTGTCGTGACTGGCTCAACATCCTGAATCAACTCGAACATTTACCTTTCATGGTCATCTTGACTTTTGGAAAGAGCCAGAAGTCACATGGTGACAGACCTGGTGAGAAGGTGGGCGAAGAGATGCTGTAATTTTGTTTTTAATTTTTTTTTTTTTTTGTAATTTTGTTTTTAAAACTAACTTCCTTTTTTGTTGGTGGCACTTGGTGGCAAAATTCATTGTATTTTTGGTCACATCTTGCAAAGACACTCAAGAAAGTGCTTCAGGAAAGGGTAGGAATGATGGGATAACTGTGCTTCAAGCAAGGAGGAGTATTTTGAGGAAGATTAATGGTGATGTGTCTTTTAATATAATACATATTTAAACATTTGAACATTCACCATATATTTTGATCACACCACCCGTTACCTTTACAGAGTACTTGGGAACGGTGCAAGATCGTTCATATTCATTATCTTTATTCTAACGTCAGTCATTAGAAGTTAGTTATTATCATTGTTGTACAGATAAAGGAACAGACTCATGTTAAAGAGCACAAAGTCCCAAAACTGGTAGCAGTTAGTGACTTAGGTTTAAGGTGTCTCTTCTTACAACTCCATAGGTTGGCATCTAGCAATAGCAAGATGCTTTGGGAGGCTTCAGGGGGAGAATGGGTGGAGTCTCTCAGATCCATGTGTGGGTCTTCTGTCTTCCCTTCTATCTTCTATCTGGTTTCTGTGGCAACTTCATTTTGTCAACTTACTGTGTCTCACTGTGTTGACTTCCTCAGCTTGTGATTTCTCAGTGTCTTCTCTCATAGCTTGGGGGCAGGAGGAGAATCCCATGTGTCTTCTCTGTTTCCAAGACCACAGCCTGATTTTGCTAGCAATGGTAGTATGTGTTACAAGAAGAAATGCAGAGAGTTGGGCAGGTTTGATATTTATTGATTCAGTCTATAAGGCAGGGTCAAATTCATAGGACAATGCACGCACCTCAGGTGTATAAACTTAAATATTGCATGGGTTCTCTTACATGAGAAACCCAAACATAAATAACGACTGAGATGAAAGATGCCATCAAACAGGGAGTTAGGTCTTTTGCAAACGGGAAGTTACAAGCAGTTGGAGGGAGGCAGCAGAGGCAAGCAGGAGTAAGATGAATGAAAATGTGTTATGTACATATACCAGGTCCCCACGCTGACAGCAATTATTAGGTACTGCAAATATATACTCATAAAAGATATAAACAAACTAGACCTCAGAAATGTTTCTACTCTTAGGCTCAAGAAAACACCTTCCACTCTATCTTAGAAAGTAGTTCAGATAGAGTGCTTGGACTTGAGGGGGAGGCAAAGTGCCTGAAAATTCTTCTGGTTTGTATAGGAATTAAAAGGGAGTTACCAGCAATTCTGCTAGGAGAATTTAATTAGCAACCTACAGAACTTAAGGATGCTTCAGGGTCCCACAGGTCTTAGATGTCAGGAAAACAAAACAGAACACTATGGCCCCACCCAAATTCTCAGGATGTGCTATTTAGAGGGGAGGTGGCTTGAACATCTTACACAAACCTGGAGTGTCTCTGGGTCTTGGAGAGTGGCTAAGTATCAGTTAAGAAAGAATAAGTGATTTTGTCTCAGAGTTACTAATCTCATAGATTATGACCTACCCCAGGAATGCATTGCTAATTCAAAGGTAGAGTGAGTGTACTCTGAGAAATTAAAGCAATTAAAAATACAAATGATCAAACTAAAGATAACAATATGCGATGTAATAATCATTGCTAATTTCCTATCATATTATTTTGAAATTCTTTATCATTTTTTCTCTCTTTAAAATAAAATAATACAAATGAATTCTTGAGTGTACACTGTGTGCCTGACATTATTCTAAGCACCAGGTAAAAAAGGCATGGTGTTTTGAAGGGTGAAGAGGTGGTGAAAAAATATAAAGAAACTGATCAATTCTATGAAGCAATAGTCAAGAAGGAATGTACAATACTACATGCAATATATAAGTGAAATATGTAGGTCATTCATACTGGGGACTGATCAGGCTTCCCTATCTTGCATGATGAGTGGGTGGCAATTGATTAAATATTTGAGACAAACAATATAAAGTTTTGAGGTCCAGAAAGGTCATAACTCTCTTGGATCTAAGTCAAAGACTTCTCTGGAGTGCTTGTATTTATTGGATTTCAAACAATTTTGGTCAGCATGAGAAGTGAAAGGAAAAGCTAAGGTAAAGGCAGGAAATTGAGCATGAGCTTGAGAAGTTAGAACAAAGACATTCTTCGCCATAAATTTTGCCAATTAAGAGAACTGTCTTATCTCTAAGGTTGATATTCATGATTCTAGAATGGGAGTGAGAGCAAGGCATCCTTAGCTGTGGCTTTATCTTGCCCTCTAAGGTGTCACAGTGTCACTGATCAATAGAGGTCTCTATGGAGATGATTGGCGTAGAGAATTATGACTTCTGCATGCCAATTAGCTGTTCTTTAGGCAAGTCACCCAGGCCTGGGACAAACTCACAAATAAATAAATATGAAGAGTCAATTAACTAATTTTAAAGCACGTTCAGTGCTGCTTCATACTGGTCTCCACACATTCACTACTGATAAACATGGAAAAATAAGAAAACAGAATAGCAGGTGTGTGCAATTTTAGCTGAGAAGATCAGGAAACACCTCACAGAGAAGGTAACATTGGAGTAAAAATTTGGAGGAGGTGATGAAATGAGCCCTGTGGAGGTCCAGATGACAATTCCACATAGGGGTGCTGTCTCTGCACCGAAAAATGGTGCTTTAGGAGAAGAAAAATTGCAAATGAGGTGAGAGAAATACAGAGTGAGGGCCATGATTCTGAAAAGGGCTTTGGGTTGTAAAGATGAGATAGAAGCCCAGGAGGATGTAAGTACAGAATTGACCCATCGGATTTCTTAAATGATCATTTAATTTCTGTGCTGAGGAGCTACTGCTTTTGGTGGAGGGAGGTGGAAGTAGAAAAACCAATTAAAGAATTATTAAGTAGTTATTATGTAGGAGTGATCACCATAAGAGATATATCAGTAGCTGGAGCCAGAGTGGTAGCAAGAGAGGAAGTAAATAATTGAATTTGAATAATTTTATAGCAGACCTGACAGCACTGATGAATGGATTGGATATGGGGTGGGAGTAAAAGAAGAAACTCAGGGCTTACATCAAACATTTGGCCTAAGTAACTACAAAATGTGGAATTATTATTCATTAAGATTTGGAAGGCTGTAGGTAAATCTTGTTAAGAGAGGAAGTTTGGATATATTAGTTTTGTGATGCTTATGAAACAGGCAAGAGTATTTGTGGTGGTTGACAACTTGTGATCAGGTTGTAACACCCAGCTGAATTGAACCTGTATGGTGCTGGGTGTGGGAGGGACCCCTGAGGAGGCTCTTCTCATTGTCTGACGAGCTTGGGGCCTTGTCCCTGAGAATGGCTTCACTTTGGGGGAGCTCTGGTCCTCACTTTGAACATCGCTTCCTGACTTTGGAGGTGAAGATGGTGCACTGCTCACCCTCCTGGAGAAGCTTGTCATGTTGGCTTTCCTGATGGGAACTTGGTTTTCCTCCTCATGAAAGGAGCCCAGGACCTCGCCATTGCTGAGGATGGCTGTGGCACTTTTTAAGAGCGCTCTGGTCCTTACTTTGAGTGTCACTTCCTGGTTTCAGTGTAGATCCCTCAGCCTGGTAGCTCAGATCCTTTTCTCTGCTAGCAGATACTTTCTAGCTTCCACCACTGACCTTTGGGCCTTCCCAGCCCATATTCATGAAACAGGCCTGCAAGCAATACTGTCATGGGCTGTAGGCCTCCAGTTGGTCTTGTGGGAAGCACTGTTATGGGCTCTAGGTCTTCAGCTGGACTCGTATAGGACATTCCTGTGGGATCCAGGCTCTCAGCTGGATTCTTTGGTCTTTAGCGGTGAAAAGATTTCCTATACTCTCATTTTGTATATGATTCTTTGGGTGAGTATTATAAATCTTATAAAATATGTATCCTGTATTGTTCCCCTTGCAAAACCTCAAATAATGACAGTATTTATTAGCTTAGTATTTGGAATTGAGTGTGGGCAAAAGGTCTGAGTTGTGTCTATCAATTTGTGAGCCATAAGTATGAAGTGATCTTTTGAAAACAGGAAGGGGACCTAGATTTGTGGAAAGGCTTGACAAGATTTACTAACATGGAAAAGGTCTTTCTCAGCATCCATACCTTAGATATAGCTCAGTAATGGAAGTATTTTTGAGCTTTTGTTATGTATCTGATATCTCACCATTTTACATGCATTATTTTAGTCCTCATGCTATATCACCTGTAGTAGATATTATTTGTTTTCTATACAAGGTAAGGAAAAGGAGGCTAGAAAGTTTGAATAAGTTACCCAAGGATACACGACCAGGGAGTGGTGAAGTTTCACAATGATATCAGGTCTATTTACAACCACTGTATTGATCAGCTCTCTCATGCTGTGCAAAATGCCTGACACAAGCTGAGGCAGGAAAGGCCGATTTGACTCACAGTTTCAGTCCATGGTCAGCGGGCTCCAAGGCAGGGACATCCTGGCAGAAGTGTGTGGTGGACCACATCTGCTCATATCATGGCAGCTGGGAAGCAGAGTACAGGGGATGAGCCCCTGCCGGAGATGTACACTCCAAAGGTATTTGCCCAGGCATCCGACTACTCCACCAGCGCCCCAGCTCCTGTCAGGGTGCTCAGTCATAAATATCTGTGGACTAGTCCATGGATGAGTATGGAGTCCACACCATACAATCACCTCTCCGGGACACCCTTAATGTAGTCAAAATGACAACTTTACATTAACCAGCATAATCACTGAATCGTTCAGTGGTTTTGACAATTAGGAAGAATAATTTTGGAAACTTCTGAATATGCAAATTTATGACTTGTTTTTAGTCACGAGATCCACTGATAATTTGATGTAAGCTATGGACAAGTCCTCTAGAGATATGCACATATGCAAAGAAATGCAAAATTTGTGCTACATTTCAAGGTGTTATAGCTATCTTAAATCCCACACATCGAGGTTAGCCATTTAAAGATCAGTGGACCACTACATGGAAATTCATGGGTTATGTTCCTCACATTTTCTTTCACAAGTGACAATAAGCACTGCATGAAAGTTTCACATGAATATTTCAGACTATTTTGTAAAAGTACATTGAGATAGTTTAAAGCTATGCATTTTCCTCAAATTCTTAGAAAAAGAGCAACAAGCCAAACCAAGAGCCCAAAGAAGGGAGGAGATTATAAAACTCAGGGAAGAAATTAATGCAATAGAGATGAAGAAAACTCTACAAAAAATTAGTGAATCAAAAAGTTGGTTCTTCGAAAGAGTAAATAAAATTGATAAACC
>PVLD010027406.1:0-20801 GCA_004027595.1 Dinomys branickii | reverse complement strand
AAAGAAAGAAAGGAGGAAGGGAGGGAGGGGGGGAGGGAGGGAGGGAGGAAAGAAGGAAGAAAACATTGAAAATAGTGATTACAAGAGACTAAGAAGCATGTGGCAGTGGAGAAAAGGATGTTGGGATTTGATCAGTGTGTATTTTATACATATGCAGAACAATCACACTGAACTCTTGTAATGTGCACAAATAGCACATGTCGATAGACAAATACATTTTAATGTAACTTTCAAATTTTGACTGGTAGACAGTTCTGGTTGTACAATAATTCAAAAAAGAAAATATATTGTACGTAAATTTGACCAAATAAATACAGAACGTCATTCAGGTGTCCTGTTGCTTGCCTTAAATACCACACTCAGGAAGCTGAGATAGAAATATCACTGAGAGGTCAAGGCAAATGAGGGATACAAAGCGTATTCAAGGCAAGCCTGAAGTGCATAGCGAAACCCTATCTAAAAAGTCTATTTGAGACCCAGGAAGCAACAAGGGAACAGTATCCTGAGAACAGAGCATCTATTTTTAGGATAATGATTGTAAGATTGAAAGAAAACCAGAAAAATATGACTAAAGAGTAATTCAGTAGAGCCACATATGCTTTGGTTGACTATATGTCAGTGAAAGAACTACAAAAGTATTTGTGTTGAATTTGTGGTTTACATAAAGTATTAAATGATTAGGGACAATTTTTTTAATTTGTAGGGAAGAAGTAACAATTGCCCTCGTAATTAAGGACATCTAAGTAGGTCATATGCCTATTGTCCATTATTACTTTTATGGATGTTCTTAGTACTGGTTGTATTTGAAGTTAGCCAAGGAAATAGTTCATGTAAGTCAAGTACACCTTATGAGCCACTTGATCTACCACAATGTACCACTGCCTGGAAACAGTTTGAAAGAGTTTTTGGATTCTTTTCTCTCTGTTCTTACATACATGTGCACTCTGTCTCTTCTGTTAAAATCCAAATGGGTTGGAACTGTTAGAAATTGTTGGAATATAGTATTTTCTAGTTTCCACATAAAGTTCAACTTGGTTTCTCACAAGAAAATGTGGATCACTTTGGAATGCGCTCTAAAGGCATTTCATGGTTCATCATTTTGCATGGAATACACTTGTGCTTCAAAGTCTCAAACATAAGGCTTTTCAAGAAAAAAAAATGAAGGCCAAAGTATGAGGTGACAAACAAAGGGAGATTTTTAACAGGCATATTTTCTGGCATGGTTTATGTCCATATACTCTACTCAACTTATCTTATACCTTCCAACATTCCGCTAATTTCCTCAGACTTAGATCTGTCCTATCATTTCCTCAGACTTGGGTCTGTCCTGTAAGGCTCTGATCAAGGACCTCAGACTGGGAAACTTGAACTAATTGAAACTTGAACTAGTTTTGAAGATTTGAAGACAGACATGCAGGGGAAACAACAGCAGAAAACTAAGATATTATTCAGAGTAATGGATAGCTAGGGTTGCTTATTAGCTTATTGGTTGATAAGTCAAACTTATACACTCTGGCCATCAACTTCCCTTGACAAAAGAAGACTATCTCTGATACTTTCTAGCTTCCTCCTGCTGCATCCCTGAACCAATGAATGAGTCAAGGACTTTTCCTGAATGAAGTTTGAACTGTGCAGTGCAATTTATGCTACAGAACATCTCTGTGTGATCAAACCGAAGCTATTTTCCTGCTGAAAAGGCAGTTTTCCTGGGTTTTTGTTGTTTCCTCTATCCTGCTGTCATCATTCCTTTTCCACTGGGAATAATCCAAAACACATAATCTGACCAAGAATTCCCATTTCAGGTTGTGCTTCTGGGTAAAATTCCTGGAGGTGACCTTCTGCCACATACAACAAAGAGAGTGCTCTCCCATTTTGGGAGAGTTCAGGCAAGATATCCAGGTAGACAACTTAGAGGCATAATTGAAAACCTTTTATATCAAGAATGGCAACCTATTCTAGGAAGTAGTAGAATTACAAATAAATATCTCTGAGAATATTTTCTTTAAAACTTTTTACACCACGTGAATCCAAAAGTAAAAAGGCAAATTCTGAAGATCCATAGTTTTGTTTAATTATTTTGTCATTCAGAATCTACTGAGAAAGACTAGCATGACCTTCATTTACTGTTTAAAACTCACTTCCTTAGAAACATGGCTTTTCTAAAGATTTTTATTTTTGGTTATAGAGCTGTTTCATATCTGTTATAATGGGCTACTTGCAAATGAATACACATTAGTATTATTATAACAGTAAAACATTATGCTTCTTAAGAGGGAAATCAGGATTTCTGAAAGACAGAGAATCATTGAACTAAAACAAAGAAAAAAAATTCATTCACAGCTGGACCCAGGTCTAAAAGCATGGTGATCATACCTGCTGAAGAAAAACAAAAGTCTTTTATCTCCTAGAAATAATGGCTTGGTTCTTTCATCTTTATTCTAATTCAACACGATGTTCGCAGCTTTTGAAAACTAAACAAGTTTTTATTATCAACTTGAATTTCAAATTCTGAAGGGAACAAAATGAGAATTCTACCTGCAGACAGCTATTAAAAAGGTTTTATTACAGGCTTCTAAAATTTAATTTTATGAGTTATATTTTCACCTTTATCTGCAGAAATTTGTTTTCCTGATATAAGCAGAAATTAATCATTACATATTTTCAAATATCTCATTATATGTTAGTAAAATAAAGCATTTATCCCTAGAAAATACTACTTCCTAAATAAGTAATCCTAAATTAAACCGTATGGTATTACTTTTCTTTACCAACTAATTAAGGCATTTGTTAAACTTGTATAATTTTAAGGTAACAAGGAAAGTCTAATGCAGTCTATTGAATTTTTTCCATTAGGTTAACATCATAGACTTTTAATGAATGCCTTAATTAGATACAATTATTAACAGTGTTGATGCACAGAGGAAAATAAGTCTTAATGTACACAATATGCCTCATTAGCATTCACTGCAGGACACTGACCAAAAACCTTAATTAAAAATACGTCTGATCCTCCTTTGTACAACTGACCATTGTATAAAGAGTGTAGGTTCAGAAAGGCACTAGTATAGCAACGCAGGAATCCCATTTGAGCTGAAGCTGTGTAGATTTACACTTCTTTTACACCTATAAAGTGTTGTATCCTGCAATTTCCCCATTGCATTGTTCCATTCTTTTTACTACATAGTGTCTAATTTCGTACTTTAGTTTTCTATGACCCGTAACTTCCCTTCATGTCAGGGATGGGATACATACATTTTTCATCTTCTGTCCCCTTAACACAGATTGAATTTTTGTCTAACCATCCCAAAAAATATTCTCTATATACTCACTTGTGATCTTCATATTGACATTCAAGTCAAGAAAAATGTGTTCTTTTCTTCACTTATTATTTCCTGTTGCCTTCTGATATTCTTTGCAAAATTATTATCTTCTATCACTCTTTATTACTTCAATTAAGGTATTCCTTTATCTCAGTGATTGCTCCCCCCTCCCAAGTTTCAGTTGTGTATAGTGGAACTGCCCTTACATAAATGATTTTCCCTCATGGCTTTGTGCATTCCTGTCTCCTATTTTCATTCTGTGCAATCTATTGATCTATTGGGAGATTTCTTCAACACTTCTATGTCAAAAATAAGCAGGTTCATTCCCACAATAGCTATTAGGGTCCTAATTGGGCAAGAACTTTTCTTTAAGTGCTAGAGATCAGCAGAAAACAAAGCAGACACGCATCTTCTCTTTAATGAGGCATAGATTTTAAATTTCAGCAAACAATGATAATCAGCAGATTATATCTATGACTAGTTTTTATATTGGATTAAAAATATTTCTACCTCCCTTCTTTAACTAGTTTTTAGAATATTCAATAGCGACTCAAAATCAAAACGTCAGAAATCATAATTATTCTGGACTTATGCCACTCTGCCCCAATTTCCCTATTTCAATCCTGAATTTCATCAAGATGCATGAATTTTTGAAGGGAAATAATTTAGGGAATTCCGAGTCTCTTATTCTCAAACCTGCTGATCTAATCTACTGTCAATAGCTTTATTTTCCCATCTTCATTTCTACGGCTACTGCTTTGTTTTAACTCCCATTGCTTCTTGCCTGCATTAAATAATTAATTTTTTCCTTTTCCCTGAAACTACCACGCTACTGCTAATAGTTGCAGTTGTGTAAATTTTAAAAATTTATGAAATACAAGGAACTGTTAAGAAGCTGCAGGGGCTGGGGGTATAGTTAGGGGCTGGGGGTATAGCTCAGTGGCATAAGCGCTTGCCTGGCAAGTGCAAGGTCCTGAGTTCGATCCCCGGTACCGGGAAAAAAAAAAAAAAAAAAAAGAAGCTGCACGGAATTGAAAATTTATTTTCCCATGGCTTTTATAAAGCATGGCAAATTCCTTTTGGAGATATACGTGTTTCTTAAAACACTAGGTAACTGACAACTTGCTAGCACATCTCCTAACTGCCCTCGGAAGCATTCATCATTTCAGTCACAGTAGATTCTCCTAATTTCATAAGCGTGTTTCACATCTGCTTTGCAAGTTTTACCAATGCATTTTCTGCTCCATTTTATTCCTACAGCAATGTCGTCATGGCTGAAGTATCATTTCTCCCAAGAATCCCTTTCCAAACTAACAACCTAATACTCATACATTTTTCTGTTCCCTGAGTTTTAGGGTATTGTGAAAAAAAGATGATCAAAGTTTAGAATAATCACTGAACTCCCTTTACTTGGCTCCAATAGAAACTAATTTCTATGTTAGTAGAATATTCATTTATTGATCTCTCTGCAAGTATTTCAATTTTCCAAAGATGTCCATGAACTGATCTTTAGAATCTGCAATGATATTCCTTTGTATAAAAAAGGGAATCGAACTTTCTCATGGTTTTATGGTTATCAATCAATGAAATTAAAAAAAGGAAGATTATTCTAGTTCATTAGGATCAATGTAATTTATCCACTAATTTCAAAGGCAGAAAGAGAAGAAAATGGGTCAGAATGATAACATCTAAAAAATACTCTCTTTTACTTACCTGCCTTTGAAGATGAAGGGAGGGGACCAGTGAACAAAAAATATGGTGATCTTAAAAACCTTGATTTAGACAAACGGAAATACATGTGTATCAGAGGCTAACACTATAGGAAAACTACAAATTACATCTTTCCAAATAGATAACTACATGCATAGTTTCACAAAGTTTGGGATACATTCCAATCCAAAAATCATTCTCCAGTTTTACATAGTAATTAACATAGATCTCCTGCTTGCTTCCGTGTTGTGCACAGATGTAATAGACATTTTACGAAAGCATGTACAATAACAGTAGTAACGGAGCTACTTACAAATCACTATCACATCCCTGGCTAGCTTTTGACTATTACAGGCTAGAAAATGAACACAATATATTCAACAATGAACTGACCTTGGGACCACCAGATACAAAACATAGATATGACTTTCATTCTGAACATAAGCTGTAATGACCTAACCTAGCTAATATAACATATTAGACGATGGCCATTGGATGAGTCACCACAAAACTTAGAAAAACTAGGTGATTTGAAGAACAAATGCTTATTTACTTCTAGATCTACCGACTAATTTACTTCTAGTTCAATACAAGGTACAGGTGTCACCTTCTCCATGCACACTCATATGGTCTTTATTTCCTCTGTGCATCTTTGTAGGGAGAGAAAGAACTTTTTGGTCTCTCCCTATTATTACTATGACACTGATCCTATCAGATGAAGGCTCTACTCTTATGGTATAATTTAAGCATCACTGTCTCCTGAAAACTCTAACTCCAAATATGGTTATACTAGGGGGTTAGCACCTTCAACGTACAAAGTTTTGTGGTATAAATATAAAGTCTGTAATATTTCCATAAAATAACTTAGAAAAGAATACCGCCGGTCAAAATATAAATGAACCCAGAATCAGGAAATAACATTCAAAACAGATTCCAAAATTTATGATGTACAAAGAATTGGCAAACCTTGACACTGAAGAGAATGTGAATTTAAAAAGCAGAAAATTGTATGCAGTACACAAGTCATTAGTATGACAATTTTACCCTCACAGGTTAAACTTTAAAGTGGGCATCTTGGTTACTTTTCTCTCATTGCTGGGATAGAATACCCAAGGTCCAAAATTTAGTAAAGAAAGGTTTATTTACCTCACAGTATGTGGAGGTCTATAATCAGCTCTCTGCAAGGCAGGGTGGCATGGCCCAGGGGCAACACTTCAAGGTGCCAGAGGACAGCAAAAGCACTGAGATCATAAAGGGGGCACACCTCTTTTCCTCCTCTATGCTATAAGTTGGCTACCCCCACCTCGGGGGTGTGTAGCACTCTTATAATGTCCATGCCCTTCTCTTGCACAGGCTTATGATGAATGCAAATTAAGGACCCTAGCCCCCTGCTCAGTCACTTGGCTAACTTTGATTAACTTTCTAAACTTCTGAAATTGACGCAATGAATAACATCCTAGAGAAAATGGCAGGTCCTTTGCACCCCAGGATGTAGGACCGCTCAGTTACTTGGCCACGCATCTAGACTCATCCAGTTGACAGAATGTATCAGCCACAATAGTGGATTGCAAAGAAAATAGAGAAGTGGAAGAGGAAGAGATTACAAGTAAGGTTGAAGGACAGAGAGATAACCTAAACTTTGGGACACTGATGCAGAAGAATGGAGGGAAAGAGAGAAGAAAGAGGTAAAAAGAAGAACAGAACAGAACCACAACATAAAAGAGGGCAGAAACTCCCTGAACATACTTATAAAAGCAAGATCAAACAGTGAAGAGGAAGAATGCAAAAACCAGAACAACAAAAAAATGAGAGAGAAAAAAGAGAAAAAGTCCACTTCCAGGAGTCTCTGCTGTCACTCATAGACAATGTGTGGAGACAGTCCTGTACCATGCCAATCTATCCCTGCAATCCAGTAGTAGATTTTGGTAGCGTAGTGGATAATCTCAATGAGTCTGTACATTCTGGCCAAGACTAGACTTTTTTGATCTGCAGCTGGAGCCAGCAGGCACTCTGAGTTATGAGATCAGTCAGCCATTTTCCAAGATGGCCCCTGGGCAATTGTTTTTCACATGGGATGACTGACCCCACAGCACTCACCAGCTGCTAGTGTAGTTCTTCACATCCGCTGCTCCTCTCCACTGCTCTGTCTCTACAATGAGACCTCTAGGGTCACCAGCAGTCACCGTGTGTCCACAGACTTGAACCACTCTTCTTCCACAGTGAGTCCCACTTCAGGGAGAAGGCACCACCAGCTACGTCCTTCTTCTTTAATATTTCTCTCTTTGCTCTCTCCAGGGGCTTCAATTCATGATTTGTATCCTATCTGGGTCCAGAGGATCAATTTCCCTCCTTCTTATTTTTCTCACTTTGTTATATTCCAGCAAATGGATGGCAACCCTCAGAAAGGCTCTTTCTCTGCTGCTTACCATTCTGTCATCTTGGTGCTCAATCTGAAGTCACTTTGATGTAATTAATTAAATTAAGTAATTTTAGAGTGAGGTGGGACCTGAAGCTGTAATTGCTTATATCAATAAAAGAATACAAGATAACTCACAGAGAGAACATTGATGACGCAGTCATAAATGAAAAAAAGCAAAGAAATGATGGACCCCCCGTTGGTAGAGTGTAATCAAGGACAAAGTCTAACTATTGTCAAAGAACATATTTTCCTGTTGACTCACTGACCTCAGATGTCTCATCTCCAGAAATATGAGAGGATGGGTTTGCATTATTTCCAACTATACTTTTCATAGTACTTGGATATAATGTCTCCAGAAAAACAGTATAAATATAAAAAGGGAATAGAATTTAAAAATGAAATATCCTCAGAGATTTGAGAAATGACAATATCTAAAGGTCTAATAATTTTATCATTGTTGGCTTGTGGAGCTAAGAAAAGATCATTGGCATATTAAAAGTTTCTAAAAAAACTAATCAACTAAGTATTTGGGTGAAAAATGAAAACTAAATGATTCCAGAAGCTCAGGAAACTCCAAAGATGATATACAAGAAAAAAAAAAACAAAAAAACAAAAATCTACTCAGATATAATATAATCAAATTACAGGATATAAAACATAAAAGATACAAAAAATGTAAAATGAAAAACCATGTAAGAATAAATGATAATTCAAATGTCAGCATATTTTTATTTATAAATCAAGGTAATATTAGATAATGCAACAAAATTATATTACACTTCCTGAAAGTTCAATCCACAGTGTTATATCCAGCACACATACCCCTTGGAAATAAGGTTAAATGAATAGAAATGAAGAGAATGAGAGAGGATCCATCACTAGAAGAAAATGCTACAATAATAAAGGCTAACAAGGGGCTGGGGATGTAGCTCAGTGGAATAAGCGCTTGCCTAGCAAGTACAGGGTCCTGAGTTTGATCCCCAGTACCGCAAAAAAAAAAAAAAAAAAAAGAAAGAAATAATAATAATAAAGGCTAACAAACCAACAAGGAAGTAGTCAAAAATAAAAACTTAGAGCTTACAAATGAAAGAATATAAGAGAAATGAAAAAGATCTTAGTAAATATAATATCCTTTGCATTTCCTAGATATGGATGATGGTTGAAAACATTTACAAAACTGTCTAAGTTACTGTCAGTATATACTGTTATTTCATATAAAAATAAAGACGTGCTATAAGAATAGCTTATAGTATTACCAGGTTTGCTTGCTTCACTTTTTAATTTTTTCCTCTAGAATAAAATTATAGGTGCATGTATCTTCCCCTAGAATTCCTATAAGAAAATAACCTATGATCAAGTATGCAGATTAGGAGACTGGAAAATACAACTATTCAACAAAAATTTTAAAAAATCAAATAAAATATAAGAGGGAGAAGTGAATGTTCAAACAGAAAGGAAATTATATATATATATATATATATATATATATATATATATATATATCCTACTATACTGACAATTACACTGAGTACCTTTACCCATGTTTTCTCTGGTTATGTGCACTCACTCAATCAGTCAGTAAAAACTATGGAGCAACTGTCCACCTCACCACCATTCTATCAGGTTTCTTCATTGAAACCAATTAGCTATGGACTGAATCCCTTGCAAACATGAGCCAATTTAATTTTTGTGTGTGTGTGTGTGTGGTACTGGGGGTCAAACTCAGGACCTGATGCTTACCAGGCAGGTGTTTATTCCACTGAGCTATATCCCCAGCCCTAAACTTCCTATGTTGTGCGTGTCGGTTATTGTTCTGCACAGGGTGAAGAAACAAAGTAATGCAGAAAATTAGTGCCAGAGGATTGATCATTCCTTGGGATCCCTACTCACGAAGTGCTTCTGAAGCTTTTGGAATTAGTTTGCAAGAAGAGGTTAGAGAGTTCCGTGATGTTGGCTTGAGAACATGAAGAATGCTACAAGAAAAACTTGATGAGAAATTCTGGTCTGTGATTAGAAGACCAGACTATTACTAGATTCCAAAGAGTAAACACAAAGCAGATGAAGTTTCATTTGGAAACCAGTACTATTCTCAGAAATGGAGACAATGAATATTATATCTTGGTGAAAAGTTAGTCTCCACTAACATGTTTCCACTGACATGTCTCCACTAACATGCCCACATTCCAAAACTTTTGCAGGAGTATTGCCTAAGGGTGGTAGACTAATTGAACTGACAGAAGAAATTTCAGGGCTACCCAAAGTTCAAGCTATAGTTTGCATACATTTTCCTGCATTTCGACAGATGCATAGTGACAAACAGAAGCAAAAAAAAAAAAAAACAGCAGAATGATTTCAAAAACTTAAATGTTGGCAAGAAGTGAGCTACTTGTAAATATAGGACCAAAGATACAAATGTTGAAGAGATTATAAACATTATAAAGAAACCAAATACTTTGTAGAGGGACCAGAAGATAGGAGGACATCCTGGAAATCAAGGGTGAAACACTGGAAACCTTTCATTGAGAAGAGATTCTTTGGAACCTCTGCCCAAGAAGGGTCTTTGAAGGTATTGATTCCTCAGGGTTCATTTCACTGTGCTCATCCATGCAGGGATATGAAGGTCACTGCAGATTATAGCCCAAACATCTTAGCAACTGATTCCACACCCAGGTGCCATCCATACAACACTGGAATTACAGACAGGAGCAGTACATTTGTTATATAATAGGTGTTTCCACCCATGATCCAAAGGAAGATGTAGGAGATCAGAGAAGGATCCATAAAAAGCCAGGGTGGAGGACTAGGGAAAAGAAAGAAAAGATGCATTGGAGAACCAAAGATTTTGCAGAAAACAAAAACATGAAAATGCTAAGAAGGAAAATTCTAGCAATGAGCAAAGCCAACTCATAAACTTGACTGGCTTAGGAACCAAGAAAGTGATTAGTAAGGTGTTACTCTTGGTGTGTCTGGGTGGGCTATGGAGATTTGACTTTGGGGTCACTATCTGTTGCCCTGCCCCTTTCTTTTTGGCACTGTTTCTGGTTTTCTTCCTGGCCACCATGAACTAAGCACTTTTGATCTGTGGCTTCTACCATGATTTGCGGCCAGCCAGCTATGGACTTAATATCATGAAATATGAGCATACCCAAACCTCTCCTCTTCTCTCCCTTTAAGTTGTGGGTGTTGAGTTTTTTTCTCAGAGATGGGAAACCTGAGTTATACAATACACAATGGATACATGGGTTCTTTTTGTGATGATGAAAATTTCAACTATTAGGCCTTTGTGCTGATTAAGCAAAATTGTGCAAATGCTAAATGTCACGAATTGTACATTTCAGAGGTCTTAAAATGGCATATGTTATTTTTGGTATATTTTGCTATAATAAAAAAAATGAAGATGAAAAAATATCAGAAAAAATAAAGGATAGGTTTCTTGTAAAAGAATGAAACATACATTGAACAAGAGACTTCTCTAACACATAAATGCTCTAACAGATCAAGTAAAATTAAATATCAACTATACTGTACTACATATTTCAAATGACTATGACAGAAGAAAACATGTAAGGAACATTTGCATTAAAAGTCACTTTCTAAGGGGTTAGGGGTATAGCTCAGTGGCATAAGCGCTTGCCTGGCAAGCGCAAGGTCCTGAGTTCGATCCCCAGTACCGTAAAATAAATAAATAAATAAATAAATAAATAAATAAAAGTAACTTTCTAGCCTTTATATTTTTTTTTCTGCAAGCAGGAAGCCAATTGCAGAAGTTTTTAGATCCAAGTAGAGACACTGAACAAAGGAAAGGGTAAATATGCTAAATTGAAAAAAATTAAATGTTATGTGTAAATAAATTAAAAGGAAATTAATAAATTATTTCTCAGGAGAAGCATGCTAATGACATGAGCCTGAAGGCAGTGTTGAAATGACCAATGTATAGGACTTTCTGCTCTGGTCCTTAAAAGAGCAGGAAGTGATTTTTCTCACATCTGGTGCTTACAAACTGCCCACATGATGACTGAGTTCTAATTTAAATATTCTATATTTTATGACATAATTTTCATATAATACCATAAATTAATTATTACCAATGAATAACAAAGTCTTAAGAAGTAATTGATAAACAGTGCAAAGAACCAAGTAACACTTGAAATGTTACTATTTCAAGTATGTTCGCCTTTCCTTAGGACCGTAGTTGTAATATTGCATTGAGAATATCCTGACAGTCTATTTTGAGAGTGTAAAATAGCACAGAGGGTGTTGCACTGCACAAGCTATACAGTTTTTTGGGACACAAAATTGCTTCAATGTGAATGTTCAGGACACACAATTGTATATGACTGTTGAGATTGTATATGATTTCCATTTTATCAAAGAATATGTTATATTTATAATTCATGACTCAAAGGAGGGGCCTATAGCAAAAATAGCAGGTACGTATCCAGAATTTAAGATCTGCAATTTGCAGACTTACAAATACATTATTACACTATAATAATTTCCATAGATGAACTTCTTGGGTCAAAATTAACTTATTTTACATGACAAGTCTGTAAGTGAAAATAGTCTAATTAGATCAACTTTAATTATCTCTCCAAGGAAGGAAGATGCTGTTCTTGTTTGGTTTGTGAAAGAATACTAAGGTAATTCATTAATGTTGTTATCTTATTTGCTATATTTAACTAGAAAAGCCTTAACATATAAATTCTGTTAAACTGAATTCTACTTTTAAGAGGATGTCAAAAACAAATTCTTTTTCTTTCTTTCTTTCTTTCTTCTTTCTTTCTTCTTTTTTCTATTTTTTCTTTTTCTTTTTCTTGTGTTTTCTAAATTAGTTATGCTTTCCTTATATTTTCAGTTACTTAGAGGAAAATTAGTTTACCATACCCTTATTTTGACCTCCACACAGAATTTGTGTATGAGCACACCAAATCTAAAAGGGAATGTGGTTTTCAATATGCTGGTCAGTCCAAAACCTCATAGGCAGGCTGAAAGATTACATCTGGTCATGATTTCTGCTTTCAACAGATAATCTGACCATCTATGTTCCAGTGTGTGAGCACCATTTATTTCATTTTTTATAAATGCCTTAAGCCATGGTGAACTCCACATTGTCACTGTGTATTTCTTTTTGTTGTTGTTATTCAGTGTCGGTAAAGTAGTTACAATCTGTGTGATAACCTGTCATCATAGAGGTGCTTAATTTCCTTTTAGTAGCCTCAATCTTGTTCTTTGTCAGTTAAGGAACCAAGGTCCTATCTCTGTCTAGCATGACTGGTTATCCACCATATACTTTCTTCTCTGTAGTCTTCCAACATGTGAATATAGAAATATACATTTCTGTAATGTGTCAACTGGACCAAGGAATATATAAAGAAAAGCTAACAATTCAATTTACCAAATGTAGACGACCTTGATTATGTAATGAAATAGTTATTCAAAGATAAAATTGTGGATAATTCATCCAAACTATTACAAATAAAATAAAAACAAAATAGAAATGAAAAATGAAAAAGATGAAGTATATTATATCCAAAAAATTAAAATAAAATGCTACAGAATTTCAAAACCAGATAAGAATTTAGCAGTGGTTGTTATATTACATATTGTTATCTTCAATGAGGTTGGCTCAGATTATAAGAAGTAAGAATACAAACTGATGTTATTTTTTCTTTAAAAGACAAAAATAAATGAAAACTAAAATAGTTCAATATTTTAGAAGTTGACAATGTAAGTAGACCTAGGAGCAGTCTCCCCGTTTTTTGAGATACCTTGAAAAAATTCTAAAGTGATATTTTGATTAAATTCCACTCCCATACCTCATGATGCATAAGGAATCACAAACAAGCAATGCTTTAGTAGAAAATAAGTGTATTATTTTGTTACAGCAAAAGGCAGCTACAGAAAACATGGAAGAGCTTTATATAAAATGAAATTTTAGAAACACAAAACTAAAATTATTAACAAAGTAAGAGGTTTATCATCAAAAGTAATAACAATATCCTGGAGGATTTTTTCAGTACATCTGAATTACCATGAAAACTAATGAGTTCGAGTAAGTACAGTCGTTTCACCGGGAGGTAGAAAATGACATATCTGAACAGTGAACTTTGACACAGTGTAGTGAATATTATTATACCATGAAGTCAAGGTATTAAAGTAGCATACAGTTTATGAAAGGACCACAAAGCTAACAGCAAAAGAGATTAATACAAGAAAATAGCCAGGTCAGAAACTGAAAAATATTGATAAGAATATTTTATATTAAAAATAATTATACATACTTACATCAGCATCTCAAATAAGAATATTGTATATTAAAGATGATTATATTGTATAAACTCATTTTAGCATCTGAAATTAGTGTTGAAATTCATTTAGAGGTAACAATTTGAATCCCAAGTAAGTTTGAAGGAGAAGTGAATTTATATGCATTGCTAACTAAGGTGTAAATTGATCAATATGTGGAGAATGGAGATGGATTGGCACAGAAGGTACAATAAATTCTAAATTGCAAGACATGATATTTGATAAAGTCAGAAAACTTATTTCATTCCAGACAGTCTTGAGTAAGTCTTATTGACAAAAGCCATACACTTCCTTGGAAATTTCAGACTATTTGCCCCACACAATTGCTGTTTTAATAGTTTGCTTCCATAATGCATTTTATGCTTTGTTTCACAAGGTCCACGCACCCATGGAATATTATAGAGGAAAAACAGAAGAATATCCACCCAATCAATTGGATAATATAATTCAGAGACTCTGTTGACTAGGTCATAGGATTGGACAACGACACGCTGGCCTAGTCAGATCTGCTCTGTCGACCATTCACATTGAAATTGTCTGACGAGGAAATTAGAATAGTGGAAATACTGACAGTGAGTTGCTACATTTCGACTATCAAGGAGACCTAAAATAAAAAGCAGTGGGAGCCTGAGATGGCAAAATAATATTTAATCACATTAGATGGGCAATATTCTGAACAATATCTCATCATTATCGCCCATGCTCATGGATAAGGGCATAAAAAGTAGACATTTTGGTTTTAAAACTTAATACGTAAAGGACTAAAACTAAGATAAAATTTTAAGCAAATATCAATGAATAAATCTGAGAAAAACTTTTCAGAGTCAGCAATTTCCTCAAAAATCCCAATAAACAAATATGAATATAAGATCATCCACAGAACTATAAATAGTATTGTGGAAAATAAGAAATAATAAATTAACACATGAAAAATATCGGCACTATTATTATCTAAGGAAATGCAAGTAAAAATAATATTCCTTTAATTGAATACAAAATATCTATTTATATACTATTCATATTAATCAGTAAATTAGTTTTCAAGTGACAGAAATTCAACCCAGTCTATGATAAGAACAACAAAATTTTAGTGGATTCAGTAATGTAAAAATCAATGAATAGAAATTTCTTTAGAAATAATGAAAATGAAGAACTGGAATTAAAAACTCAGATCCAGTTATTGACATGGTAAGACCAATAGCTACCAATGTGTCATACACATTGTACATTGCCCCACAAAATACAGCTTACTCTGATTATTGTCATTAACATTATTTGAAAGGGGTCTCACTGATCATTTGCTTTCATCCAAATAAATATGTGGTTAAAAAGATAGAACATTCTGATTTTAATATTTTCATTATTTTAGTCGTATTTCCAACCATATTAAATATGTTTTCCAAGAGAAAAGAATATTCTCTTGAAAATATAGGGATACTAATGGAAACAAAAACATCAAATGTTCAGTAAAATAAATGATTTTATACTGCACAGCTGATAATACTTCAAACAGGTGTGTTTATAGTATGAATCAATTTAGGAAAAGAAACCTATATTAATACTTCTATTTTAATCTGCAACTTTAACTATAATGAAAATATCACATCCTAGATGCATTGAGCAGTTCAGGAGGCTATAATATGCAAGATGAAGTTGCCCATGTATGCCCAGTAATCCCATTCTCTGGATTGTAGTTAGTAGTTTTTATTGTGATTTCTTATGGGAAGGGAGGGAAAGAGACTAATTTTCTCCCAAAAATTCCAATAAAATATCAAAATGTCATCATATTAGAATTACCCTTTCAGTGTGCAAAGTTTAGATTGTCATAAACAATTAGCCCATAGCAATACTGTTAAGATTTTTATAAACATTAACCTTGAAATATAGACTTTCACAATACACTAAACAAAGATAGTGGCTTTTAGAGTGGGATATTTTACTTCAGATAATTTTGATGCATAGGATAAGAATATTGGGTTTTGAAATATTGTTACAAACTATACATGATGCTTAGGAATGGATAAGAAATGTATACATTTTATTTGAGCATGTGTGTGTGTGTGTATTAAACTATATGTGCCCCCAGCCATCATTTATTTTTTTCCAATTTCCCTGGAAACATTACAACAAAATGTCAAATCTTTCCTATTTTACCAACCACTCAAAATGGTGGCATAATCTTCAAGTGACCTTTTCTAACTCTTAAGTTTTTCATTGTCTTATGGAAAATATCTCTTTCTTCATCCAGATTTACCCTTCAGTCTTAATTCTTATCCATTCCAATAAATGACTATTTAGAATTTAGGTTACTCAGTCCAACGTTCCCAAACTCTAAAATATTAAGTGCAATCAAACACTTCAGGGGTAGCTTTCACAGTGATATTTTGTGATAATTTTGAGTATTGCTACATGACTAGAGGGAAACTTTCATTATAGCAATTAAACTTTATTACATGACTCTTGCAAAATTGCTTAATATGCCACAGCTTTTAAAGGTAATACTTGGTTTGAAACAACGACTTTTCATATTTATGTGAAAATAGAACAATTTGCAATAAGTGAGATAAGATTGACCCTGAAAAGTTTCTTCTACTGGCTAAAATACATCATTTCATGTTCTCATCATACAAGGTTCATTTATGTTTCCAATTCTGTATTACAGAGTAGACTACAGATTATTAGCATATGGCTGCACATATTGTGAATTTTAAGTTAAAACTTTAACTTCTATGAAATGTGAGTGTAAATACTAATTTGCTATAAGTTTCTTATCAATAAGCTCAAAGCAATGAAAACTATTGATACCTACTGCAAACAATTTCTTATAAGAAGTTGATAGAAGGCATAAAATGTCATTTTTTTATTCCCACATAAGGAGTAACTTTTCACATAAATATATTATTTAGTAGCAGAATTTTATCATTTGAGATAATGAAATCCCCCTAGCCAGGGAAAGGATAAAACTTTTTTCAAATAAGCATATATGACAATTTCATTTTTATTTAAAGATAGTTGATAAATCATATCAATGTAGGTTAGCATTTTTTACTTAATTTGCATAGTACCTCTAAAATATTGCCATGTGGCAGGTTTTTTCAGAAATTTTCCCTTTCATTCATTAATTTGACTTTTACTTAATATTTAATTTTTTTCAAAAAAATCTACATTTATTAAAACAAAATTATGTTTTTAGAGTATTCCAAATGAGTGTGTTCCAATGTTATGTTTGAGTGTATTCTTAACACAGTGTATGTACATCTTCAGCTAAGATTGTCTTGATGAAAAGATGACTATTACATGTAATTCTCACAATTTTATGAAACATAGGAGCTATATACAAAAACATAAAAGTAAATTAATAAATAAGTAAAGGCGCTGGAAATTTCTAATCCAAATTAAATACTGCAAGATAAATATGTGAGGCAGAAAATAAATCACTTATAGGAGAATCTCTTAATTCAAGTATTGTTTTCATTTAGGCCACACAGTTATAAGGATTTTTACTAAAAATTATAGTAGAATCAATCTTACATTTTAGTATGCATGAGTATGGCAATTTCATAGAGGTGGAACAATTAAGATAGTGTGTTACTGACTGACAGATAAAAAACAGATCAGCTGAAGAGAACACAGTAGCCAAAATTAGTTCCATACAAAAGACACTAATGTTTTCTACCATAGTACAAAGAAAAACAAAGCAAGGAAAATATTTCAAGAAATTGGTAAACTATAAGCAAAATGATAAAGTTTGCTTTAAAACACACATTGAGTCAAGGTACCACCTGGGAGAAGAAAATATATGCTGACCACATATTCATAATTACTAATATCAGAATAAAATACACTTTCAGAATTCAAAATAACGTAAAAATCTTTTACACTTGTTAGCAGTTTTGACACTGTACAGCTCATACCTGAACCCTTACAAGTTTCTAAATTGGAATATTTAGGAAATTCACATCGGACTTGTGGATATAGCCACTACTTACCAATGGTTTATATTTTCAGCACTTTGTAACTTAAAAATTTATATTTTTTAAAGCTTATTGGGGTCTAATGACAAATATACTTTTGTATGTGAGGTTTCACTGAAGTTCTGTAAATGCCATGTCACTGTAGTTTTGTGTTATTGAACAGAAACCAAAATAAATTTCAGATATCAAAGCAAAAAAATAGGTATTGAACAAAAGACTTGTATTAGTTTTGGTTTTTTTGTTTGTTTGTTTGTTTTGGTACCAGGAATCCAAAACTCAGGACCTTGCACTTGCCAGGCAGGCTCTTGTGTCATTGAGCTATAGCCCTGGCCTCTGTTTTAATATTTTTGTGAACAAGAATATATAGATGTCAAATAAAAAGCTGAAAGTTTTTCAGCTTCATTACGCATCAGAAGTTGAATGACAGTTAAGTATACAAGTCATAAAACAATCAAAGTTGAAAAGAGAAACAACACCAAATTCTGGCAAATCCATGAACAAATTGGGTTGCTCATACAACACTGGCAGTGATACAGCCACTCTGGAAAACATACGGGCAATTTTTTTCAACCTAAAATCTTCAGCCTCTTTATTAAATGGTTGTGATAAAATTATATGTCCACCTTTGAAAGATTAAGTGTAGACCCATGTATCTCACAAAACTAAAATAAAAATGGGCCAAACATTGAATGTTAAAACAGAAACATCTGCTGGAAGATAGAATATGTACAAATACGTATGATATCTTGAAGATGTAAGTGTAGGGAAGGACTTTGGGAATAGAATCCCAGAGGCACAAGAAATAATGCTGAGAATCAACAAATGATATTATATCAAATTAAATAGATTCTGCACAGCAAAAGAAACAAGCACCAGAGTGAAGAGACCATCTATAGAATGAAAAAGATTTTCCCAGCTATATCTTGCACAGAAGACTAATATCTAGCTCATATAAAGGGCACAAAAAAAATTAGACTTCACCAAATAAAAGACTCAATCAAAATTCGTCCAGTGAAATGAATGAACTTCTCAGTAGTACAAATATTCAATAAATAAACAAAAGAAGTTCAACATCCAAAAAAGCCAAATGAAAATCATGTCTTATCCCAGAAGAAATTGTCTTCTCCAAAATTTTAATAATAATGAATTCTAATGCAGATGATATTAAAAGGAACTCTCGTACATTTTTGGTAATGTAAAGTTGTACAACCTTTATGGAAATGAGTGTGGAGAGTCCACAAAAACCTAAAGATAGAAATTCCATTTGATAGAGTTGTCCCACTTTTAGTATCTTCCCAAAAGAGTTAAAATCATCATATGACAGCACTACATGCATAACCATGGCTGTAGAAGCAAAGCTTACAATAGCTAAAGCTGGGGAAAACAACTTATAGACATCACCAGATAAATGAGTAAAGAAAATACGATATTAAGACACAATTTAGTGCTAATGTACCATAAAGGAAGATGAACCTGATGTATTCATAAGTGAATGGATGCAAATTAAGAACATAATATTGTATGGAATAAATCAGATTGTAAGCTTAAGTGTCACTTAATTTCTCTTATATGAGAAAATCAATATATATCCAAATAAAGAACAAAATAGAAGATAGATAAAAGGAAGTAGGGAGAAGTTCAAATAATTGAAATGTTTGAAGATATGATAACTATTGTTATGTGGCTATGATTTTGCTATGGAATTCTGTTTTGCTTTTTCATAGATTAAAAAATGAAACCCACAAAGTAGTAAAGAAATTCCTATGTCTTAGCACTTAAACTTCTGAGCAGAGACATGAACCTATAATGATAATTATTTTTCACAGAAATTTTGTTTGGAATAGCCACAAATTTTGAAAACAAAAAAAATTGCAAATAGGGTAACATCCATTTATAGCTCTAAAGTGTGAGGTTACTCTTATGAAAATTTGTGATAATATTTAGCAAGATGTTTTATGTACAGCAGTTAGCAAATGTCGGGCCCTTACTAAGTGCATTCATTCAAAGGCTGCTCTTCTCACTCTAGCTTGTTTTTCATTTTAAGAGAATAGCTTTTTGTAGCATATATGTCAATGTAGTAAAACAGCACAAAAATAAAATCTTTTAAAGATGATAAATGCATATTTCACCCTGAAAAAATACAGTCGAAGTGCTGAAGGAACCACAAAACAAATCTCAAAGTATTCACTTGACACGTATATCAGATTTGTGTTCTTGTACAATTCTCTGGTTGTGTAATTCTTTTTATCTCTTGCTTACAGAAAGAGTGACATAATGTAAAATATGTCCTGACTGAAAAACCAGGGAGGCCTCCTAAACTTTGAAATTAAATTTATTTTCCCTAATTAGGAAGGAGCCTTAAAGATTGTAACATTGCCTTGGAAGGTTTATAGATAAAGCAAAGGATAACTAAATCCTAAAAGATAGGGTCATAAAACAACCTATATGATTATAAATCTCCTGCTTTTGATATGTGTCCCGGCCCGCGGGTAGTCAACGAAGGCTCCTAAAGAGAGGGGGAGTGGGATAAAAAGACAAGCAACACGAGAAATGGAGGCAAAACAAAATTCTGATCAAGCCTCGTTTATTGAGCGGAAGTTTCGGGCTTATATACAGTGCAGGAGCGGGGATTGACGTCAATAGGTAACCAGGCAACGGAGGGAGGTACAAACATCATACGATATTACATCATTATAGGAAGTTGACCGTATATGGAAGTTGTTACATAAGAGGTTATATAACTACAGGAAGTTGACCATATATAGAAGATATTACATAACTACAGGAAGTTAACCATATATAGAAACCGAAACTAAAACTTCAAGATGGCTGGTAGCTTACAAAATGGATGCGGACTGCAGATCTCTCAGCATTACAAGATGGATGCAGACCACAGGTCTCTCTGCGGTCTCCCACAGGTCCCCCTTTTTTATTTTATTTAATAAAAGACCAAATCTCCTTGAGGGGACTGTGCCTATCTTAGGTCAGGATGCTTTCACGTGGAACCAAACTATACCTTACCCGTCACTGGAAAGCAAGGCAGCAAAAGGCCTTGTTCCTGTCTTAGGCGGT